>UYYA01004567.1:0-88891 GCA_900624975.1 Angiostrongylus costaricensis | reverse complement strand
GGGATGATATACAATCTTTCACTTCCGATCTGGATCACCTAACCCTGAAATCCAAAGCAGAACACCTGCAGAAGTCTTCCACACATCTTAAGATTTCGAAAACCGACGTTGCGTCTTCGCCTTCCTGTCGGGCCAGATCTTCCTCAGCGAGCCATCTTCTCGAATGAGGCATCCTCACTCAGTGATGCCCTTTTATACACGATGCTGATGGTGGATATATAATGACAATGTCCGGTGGTAACAACTTGTATTTCTTCCGGACATACATCATTGCGCACATCGTGCAGAGGTCGGTGTATTATCAGCTAGCACAAAGCGTAGTAATATTTCGAAACCGAAACGTTAGCTGAAAAAAATATATTTATCAACCTCGTGCAAGCTTATCAAGAAAGAATACATATGTATTAGTTATGCCTGAACGGGATATGGACGCAGAGGACGCGCGTGGCGTTGCAGCCACGCGATCCCCATCGATCCGTGGACTGTATTAGTTATGCGGATAGAGAATTCTCTATCTGATTGAGGAATTCTCTATACATGCATATTTACATATGTACGTATATATGTGCGCTTGTGGCGTAGTGGTCGGAGGCGCCCCGCAACACACATGGGATCGAACTCAGCACCTCTGGCCCACTAAGCCTCTCATCCCTCCGCGGTCGGCGGGTTGGTGCCAGACTTGTCTGCGAGATAGCAGCACTGGCTCCGTACATCGATAGACCACCGCGATTTATTGCAAACGCCAGATGTGAATTCACTTACCTCTAACGATACTCAATGAAGTCATGACGTATCCCTCAGGGATTGATCAGTGCCGAGAGTTTATCCTTTATCCTTCTTTTGTATCTTTTGTGTGTGCATACGTAGGCCTATGCATTCATATATGATTAAAAAACGCACATCTCCATAGATTCTTTTTGTGACACAGCATGGCTCAGGACTTTTGAATGGTTTTGTTACATTCGCTGTCACGCACCTTCACAGCCTTTAGAACATCGGTTGGCGTCACCTGTAACATAAAAAACTGGAAAATTGTAAATCCACTTAATTTTACAAAACCAACCTAGAAGTTGTCAGCAACTTGCTTGATGACCACACGTACTGCTTCTGCACCATCACCAGCATTTGTCAGCAACCTGACGGGGAAGAGGAATTCTTTCTTCTGCACGACCCAGAAAATACTTTCAACCAAGATCACTATGAAACCCCATTAAACGATACCTCTCCGTCAAATTTCAATCGTTCATGGATGGAAAATAGGACGGCAGCACGGTCGTAGAAAAGAACACCAACCTTTGTGAACACGTCAGGGTACGCCTCCTGCTCGGGAAAACTGGAAATTCTCTCCCAACGAGATGGTCAAGGAAAAAGAAAAGCCAAAACCATGCCTTAATGTTGTTATTAAACGCTAAAAACAATCAATAGACACTCACTTTTTTGGTTTGCTTCTATATTTTACACTGTAAAGCAGCACGTGCATAGAGAAATCATAATTGAAGAAGAGTACATTAGGTTTCAGGCCTGCCAATCAATTTTGGACACAAACGTGAACTGAAGTAGAAGGCTGGAAGGCGCACTTAATTTCATGAGCTTGGTGAGGAATTCTGTCTAGACTCCTCGATTTCCCAGCACCGTTTTCATCGGCATCGAAACAGTTCTTACCTAAAGAGCATTTTCTAGCAATAAAGAACTGCCAGTAACTACGTGCTCCTTTGAATAAACAGTCACACAATAGATAGCACTTTTAAAGCAGTTTGTTTAGAAAACAGTATATCTGGAAATTTGGGTTGTTTCATGTTTCCACTAACTTGGCAAATCCTCAAATTCGCTTTTCAATGGCATATTCATAGATTAATTTACTCGCGAATCAGCCTTCCGACGAAAACTTCTAACCCTAGCTCAATATGAGTTACAGTACTCAAATAATACTACTCCAGCAGTGCAATGCAACCCGACAACCGTGTACCTTACCTCGCTGAAGTGATGCACATAATCAAACAACAGGCCTCGGAACTGCTTGTCAAAATCGAGAGCTTTCAACGGTTGTCGCATCTCTTGCTCCTCACAGCAGAAGTCTGCATGGAACACTAGTACTCACAGGTCACCCCACTTGTTGTGTTGTAGCATAGAAATAACATAAAATATCATCTCGCAATGTCTCAACTTTCATTTACAGCCTATTCATTTTTCATGGCAGGGCACTATGTGAAATACAACCACGTGAATGCTGAGGTATGAACAGAACCCGAGGTCTTAGGTGGGCTTCAGACCCACGTCTAGCCTTTCCGTGAACGTGAAGCCTGCAATTGAAGACTTCCGCTTTCTTAACTCTACCACGTTACATATTTGCACTTATTCTGACAGAAAACCGGAAGCACTTTCGTTCATGAAATGCCTTTTCTGTGAGAACGCAATAAGAGCGTCATCGAACTACGCACTCTTAGTCACATTTCCCCGCTCACTTCCTTCTATGGAAGCAGGTGCTGTGATGAAACGCCGACAAATCATTTCAACCTCTTCTTGGTTACCTTTTTATCAGAAGCGTTCGCTACATAATAGAATTAATGCAAAGGCTTTAATTCAAAAACCGGATTTTGTTTCTTCGTCGGTTTGACTAGTCAGCAAGCGCCTCCCCACTGAAGAGCCAACACGAGTTCGATAGAAAGCCTTATTCCGCTAATGTGTCAGCGCTTTCGTCTTCCTCAGAGCAGGGTTGATACATGTCGATTGTCCACAGCCTCTTCCGATGTGGATCTTCATGTTGGATCCAGCAGTTAATCGTAAGAGTTTATGTCCCTGTGGGAAATTAGGGAAATAACCAACAGTTACATTGCCCAGAGAAAAACGAAGGTTATCAATGAACAATCAGTATCAACAAAAACCGTCCAGTATAAAAAGCACCACCGAGTGACTTTGTCATTCGAGTGGTGTTCCACGGTATTCGAAACGATGATGTCACGAAGAGCTACATCGAAAGAAGGAAAATTTGTAGACAGTTGACATGGATCCATATAGCTCTGAAGAAGAAGGTGCCGAAACCTTAGCAGAACAAAGTGTTTTCTATTAACCTGGTGTTCATTTTTCAGAAGCCTTACCTTTTTCGAAATCTTAAGGTGTGCGGAAGACTTCTGCAGGTGTTCTGCTTTGGATTTCAGGGTTAGGTGATCCAGATCGGAAGTGAAAGATTGTATATCATCCCTGATATAACCGACAACAGGCTGCTTACTGGCTAAAATTTCGTAAAAGAAATAAGTGAAATAATGAGAAAATGATCAAAATCGGACTGCTGGCTAATAGAAAACGAATCTTCTCTCTACTTTTGGCATGGTTCTGGATGTGATTCCAGTGTTTGTTTAAAAATTCCGCATTATGTTATATTTCTCATCTCTGACTCCTTGGAGAGCCATACACCTTTCCAATATCAGCCGCAGATAATTGCCCAAATAAAGTGACATTTCATGTCACTGTGCAACATTAAAGAATTACCGGGTAATAACCGCCTTACATTTAGTGCCGACCACGAAAATGTTTCCGCAAATCGCCAACTAAAAGAGCATGCGACCAATCGACGTCGTGAAAACGAAAAGAAGACTGGGAAAAACGATGAATTTAAAGAAATCTGACTTCCGCGATCATCCAATCCCTGAACATTCGCGGTTTCTTTGGCTGGATGAAGTAAGTTGTCTGTTGGATTGGCTTTACAATATGGTCATGTGTTTTTTGAATGCGTGTAGAAGAAGGACTGCGAAATTACTCACAACTTTATTGGATCCACGGAAGCTTGACTTTGTTCACTTTTGCGCGATACATTCAATCTGTTTGCGATGGTAAATGAATGAAGGGTGCCTTTGTTACTGAGACGAAAACAAAATCTCGATAAGAACGTGTTGACGGCGATTCATGGGCCAGTCTCGTAATATTAAGGAAGAATATTTCGAATAATTAAGTGTCTTCATTCTGAATAATGCTGACATGCTATTGTTTTCACAATTCTAGTGAACAAAACGGAACCGTTGTGTTGTTTTATGTGTTCTATGCGTACGGAAGTAAACGTGTGCTGAATCACAACCTCGCGATTGCTGAAGAAGTGAACGATACATTTATGATAAAATGTCGAGGTTAAGCGGATGTCGACCTTAGGAACAGTTGAACAAAATTTGTCAAAACGAATATTTCTCTCAGAAAGCAAACACTTGTGAAGAGTAGACATTAGGAAAAGATGAGGTCACTACGAACGTCAGAACTGAAATCATATGTATTTCGGATATTCAAAACTGTATGTTAGTAGAAAGCATTTGCGATTCATGGGTAGTTTAATGTCGAGATAACGACGGAAATTTTTACTGATATGGGAAGAAGTCTTCCTTGTAAGCTTTCTAGAGCTCTTGAGAACACTGAGGAAAACAGAAAAAAACGTTTTTTTTCCGAATTCACCACAATAACTCTACTTTGCAACCTCACAGCACGTACTCTATGGAGCTCTCCACGTCAGTTGGCGTGGGCTGCAGACCAGTCAAGGCTTTCAAAGAGTAATATAATCAGAGACCATCCAGCATCACCCATAGGTGACAAATGGTAAACTCTTGCTTCAAACTGTGAGCGATCAAAAATAAACTCGACTACCGTCATACTATCCAAAATCATGGAGTAATTCGTGAATCTCAGCAATACGAGCTGGATAGCGGTCGACGAAGTTTGTTTTCTATGGGATGCTAAAGTGGAAATAAGCACTTCAACAAAAGCAACATAGAGATTGCGATACCGTATGACTCATTGCTTTAAAGCGGTTATGCGGCCTTCTTTTGAAAAGAACCATGCGCTATCACAGAATTTGTTTCCTCTGCTACGACGGCGAATTGAATGAGTTATACGTGTCGCTGAAACATTCTCATCTAATTCGACGTTACTACGGTATAAAAACGCAATTAAGAAAACTGTGGCCCATAGGCTTTACGTCTCGTATTCTTGGAAGGAGGTCCCTATTCTTCTTCAAATCAACCGAGCAGACGGCATCTTCTTTTACTTAACTACTCCCACAAATATTATAAGTTACACGGAGTTGTGCAGTGCCCTAATGCTGTTATGATGGACTGCATGAGATTTGTTCCTAATCAACATAAATCTCAACGTTTTAGAGCAAATTTCTAAGGATAACAGGGTAACGTCATTTCTATTGAGAACTTTCCTGATTGTGATTGATTCTGATTCGTTAAGCCGAAAACACTTAGAAACGTTCAGGCAAATGTTTCTCTCCTTCTTCTTGCCTGCGAATGACACTTTGGTCCCACTCAAAATCGTCCACACCTTAGACCTTTCGCACAGTGGTGCGAAAAATTTAGATAGAATCCGCAAAGCTCTTTGAACAAGGCTGACCGATTTTTTCCGGACTTCTTATGAACGTATAGTGCACAAGCCCACCTGCATGTTTCCAAATGATGATGTTCAGTGACAGCACCCAAAAGGGCATTGATATCGCTATGAACGACTTTCGAAAGCATCATTATTTTCATCTGTCTTCTTTACGATTTAGTGGCTTCGTTTCGAATTTAAATTTAGCACTGTGAGAAACGCTATTTAAGGTCAAATGAGCGAAAGCTGAATAGCAGTGACACTAAATTCTTCTGCTTCCCCAACTGCTCTTAACAAGCGAACTCTTTTCAGCTTTTTTTTCCAAGAATTGGTAGCATTTTAGGCCTTTAGATAAAGCATAACAAGCTCAAAAATTCCAGTAGAGCCAGTTGGCATTTCTGATATGTCCACTTTACGTGGCCTCGCTGGTTTTGGGATGTGGACAGTTGCCATTTGATCAAGGTATCGAGTAAAATAAGTGCTGTTTTCTAGTAAATAGTCTTTTCTGCATTGCTGATTCTGAAAAGAAGCATATGCTCCTGAAATGGTAGACTATAACCTTCACAAATTCCTTCAATGATAAAAATTTGCACAATTTTAACACTTCGCCATTGTCCATGACAGATCCTCACCTTGTCTTTGGTCTATACTAAATGTGTCGCATCTAAAAACTAAAAACCTTAATTCTTTATTTTCTATATTTTAGTTTTTCAAACATGAGATGATATTTTATTTTTTAGCTTACATACAAGCTGACGTTTCGGCGGATTTCGCCTTCCTCAGAACTTGGAAAGGTCTAGGAAAGCAATATACTCGGCCAAACACATCCATAACCAAACAGAGAAAATGATAAGCCAAGATTTCAATCACATTGAGCACAGAGGGGCTTCTTTGCACACTCACCGCCTTCTTTGAGGCTTCGACTGGATATGTTAAATGAAGAACAACCGCACACAGATCATATGGAGTCGCAATGTGCTCATTCCTTCAGAATAACAGGCTTGTATACAGCGCGATTTCACCCGTGATTATGAGGCATTCCTCGCTGTGGTTCACTTGCAGATTCTTGGAATTAGTCCAGAAAGCCTCCACAGTTTTGTATGCTTGTGTTCTCGATTCCTTTGCGAGGATCGCAGCCCTTGCTTCAAAATCTTCTCCGTTATACCTCTGCGTCCCATGCGTGCCTAGTAGAGTATTTGGTTCAAGTTTAACAACTAGGTGTTCTTTTATAATAACGCAGAGTGGTCTATACGTTTCACCAACGTATTCGTTCCCTAATGCTTTACAAAAGATCAGATAGACTCTACCTGAACTCATACAATCATCGTTCCTACCATTAGGGCAAATTATGCAATTTCGCGTTGCTCATAGACGGTCATGTAGGGGGTTAGGAACTAGTTGGAGTTTAAGAGTACTCGATGGCATTTCAATTACGCTAGTTCTATCGATTTTTTTGCCATCAGCAATCACCCGTTAGCGGGATTAATCTGAGGAGTTCAAATTGGCAACGAATCCAGTTAAGCTGAAGCTCTAGTTAAAGTCGCAATCTTAACTTATTATTTACTGCTTACTCTTCTTAATGTAAGGGTATATATTGTGAAATATAACTTTAATGATGTTGAGATATCTGCAAAATTCCGGATCGCAGGTGTCTGCGATGGGGAACGAACGTGCTATTGTCCTTTCCGGGAAGTGACGCGTTCACCACCACAGCATGCGCGTCCTTCGTTTACAAACATCTCAGCATCCTTGAAGCTATGTTTCGCAATATATACTGCACCATTAAAATGAGTGGGCAGTAAATAATGAGTTAAAATCCTTAAATGGTAAATCGGTAAGCGACGGCAGTTGCATAGGTATTTATTCAATTGGTGTAGGCATTCATAGGCATTCAGTTGCATTCATTCACCTCCTATAACGCAACAAATGGAATCGAATGTATCGCTGTTTCCTGTTGGAGGCTGATTAACGCGAAACATATTTTCTTCTTCTTTTCGCGTTAATGTCCTCTAGTGTACTCACCTGTAATACTTGTTGTCTAGTTGATCGTTCATTACGCTCATCAAAATGAATGTCTTCAGCCACTCCAAAAATGTGCATTTGTGTTGGGAAGTAGACATAATGATTGAGTGACATAATGACATAGCTACAGAGTTGAGCAGTTAGAAGCGAACGGCATGTGGAGCTTTCAAGGGCATCGAGACTGTAGCAAGGAGAACAAAGAACACCCGACTCCGTCCATCCTTTCGATTCGCAATTCTCCGTGTTTTATCGTCAGAAACCTGGTCGCAACGTAAGTAGAATGAAAGATCACTCCTCATCATAGAGAGCGTTACCGAAAAAACGATGATAAGATTATCCTGTATCACTGAAGTGCGGAAAGGAATCCCAAGCTCCGACCTGCATTAATGGTCAAAAATCAAAAACGCTGTTCTATACGCCAATTTGTCGAATATGAACTGGGACGGACACGTAATTCGTTTGCCGCCAACTGATGGACAGAAGCCGTTAGCGACTGGACTCCTCTGGTTTTCAAACGTGCAGCAGCAAGAGCATCGACGCAATGTTCAACGTTCTTCACAAAATCCGAGAAGAACAATATGACACTCAGCGAATTCTTACAGGGAGGAGACACCACTGGGGTATATTTGCAAGCAAACAGGGGTAAATGAAAAATTTTATGGCTCATGCGCTCGCCGAGGTATTCAGTGAATAACGGCGCGGCAGGTGTTTACAATTGAATACACTAGAGGAAATTTGCGTGAAGGAAGTAAGGAAGAAATGTTTGGCGTTAATCGTCTTCCAACAGGAAAAAGCCATGCATTTAACTCTATTCGGTGCGTAATAGAGGGGGAATGAGTGGATGTCTGTCTATGCAACCACATCCGCTTACCGATCTAGCAACACAATATTTTATCCCTCCACGCCAATCTCATATCCACTTCGCGGGTACTAGAAGGAACAATAGCTCAGTTGGATCAGACACTGGATGGAACTAGCACCCGGTTTTTTCTGTGTTACAGAGCATCTCTTACTACCGCATTACGCTGTTAAGATGAAAGAAGAAAAAGGTCTAACCTTGCAATTTTAAATGGATCGGTCAACTATTAGACACAGCATGTTTTGCTGAAGCAACGCATAATGTACTTAGTTCTGTACATAGAATTCAAATATTTTGCCAATATTTAGGACGGTCAAATTGGCACATAAGACAAGTGGATCGACTCAAGCGTCATTCATCGCCTTGATTTTGCGCTGTCGCCCTTAAATTCCCGTCGTAACTCTCTCCCTCTTCCTCACTCTCTCAACGAACTTTGCACTCAACTTTAAAGAACAACTTTAAAGATGAAGCCCCAACTGTAAACACTACAGGCCTTTGGCTTTTCGTATTTCTGTCGCTTTACTTCGTACTTTTCAGATGAGAGTAATATCACTTTCATTTCTGATTAGTTGCGTGAACGTCTACAGCTCAATAATGAGAGCTGAGCCGTCCGCCAACAAGAAAAGCTTCGAAGAAAAACCGCAGGAAGGTTACCAACTGCTGAAAGATGTATGAAATCGAATGAAACCCTGATTTTACTGAGTTTCCCTCAACTCTCTTTTATAGAAACCGAATGCGACTGATACGAAAATACCTGGACAACTGGATGACGTAGAAGAAGAAATAGAAGAGAAACTTGCTACCTTCTCACCAGAAAAATATCCTAGTATGGTAAACCAGATCCAGGCAAGCCATAATGTATTGCATCAAAGTCAGTCAAGCAAAGAAGCTTAGTTATTCTAGAAATACAAAGAAGGGAAAGGCAGTGAATTAAATGGTGGTACGACCGAGGAAATCACCGAGAACGGCAAAGACTACACGCCTTTCTTTGAAGGAGATATCATTCTCACGAAGTCTCTTCGTTCATCGGACTCAGAATGTTGTGTTACGTTGTTTCTTTTTAATTTGATGTTGTTACTTTCAGAGAAGAAGATGAAACTATGTATGATGAGGAACACGGTGAAAGTGAGCGCGTCAAACGTCAAGTTCACCGCAATGTTACAAGGATGTGGCCAAATGCACTAGTTTATTATTCTTTTGGCGCGAACGCAAGTTCGTCTTAAATCCTTCACAGTTCACATGTCCGGCAGGTTTAATGCGACGACTTTTTTCAGCCGAAAGAACGAAACGAGTGTTCAAGAAATCAGCCAGTGCATGGAGTGAAGACACCTGCATTAAGTTCGAAGAAAACAAAACAGGTTTCATGAAGACACAGAACGAGGAAGGCTAAAAGTTCTAGAGTTAGAGATCAAGTTTTAAGCTTCGGATATGGTCGTTGTTTACGATTGGCTTGGATGTGCTACATACGTCGGGAGGATTGGAGGCGCACAAAGTCTCTACCTCGGCCAGTTGTGCGATACGGTATGAGCAACACCGCGTGCAATGTCTCTCGAACTTTGTTTTCATTTTCTGGTTTCACTTTTGCAGACGAGAATTTAGACTGATACATTATTTTCGCACAGATAGGCTATACTGCTCATGAGATCGGGCACACCTTAGGTTTCTTCCACACCCAGTCGAGACCCGATCGAGATAACTACATTAAAATTATATGGAAAAATATCGAGGTAGTGCACAACGAGCAATAATTTATTGATCGTCAACTGATGTTATGTTCTTCTAGACATACTTGCTTTCGGAATTTAAGAAGTATGATAAAAGCGTTATTAACACCTACAACCTCACCTACGATTACGGTAGTATCATGCAGTACTCAGCAAAGAGGTTCGGACCACCAGTCAAAAGTCTCATTTAAAATTACAACACCAAATCTCATTTAAAATTACAACAGACAGCGATAAATAGTACTTTTGATTTTAGCTCTTCTAACAATAATGAGCCCGTCATAATACCACAGCCTGATGGTAGGTATTTACAAACTCTTGGATCGCCGATGATTTCATTTTACGATAAACTGGCAATCAACCTTCACTATAAATGCTTTGGTGAGAAAGTGTACCGTTCACGTAGAGTTTTCATGTGTCTCCACACTCATGTCAACACTGGATCATTTTAGACAAATGTAGTGACAAACACTGGAAGAAGTGTCAAAATGGTGGCTTCCCCCATCCACGTGAATGCTGGAGATGTGTCTGCCCTAGTGGATATGGCGGAAGATATTGCAATGAAAGGGTTAGAAGCGAACTCCACTGTTTAAAAAGTTTTTTTTCCACGCTTATTTCAGACATAACAAATCATCATTCCAGCCAGGTGGTTGTGGCAAGACACTGTACGCAANATGATTTCATTTTACGATAAACTGGCAATCAACCTTCACTATAAATGCTTTGGTGAGAAAGTGTACCGTTCACGTAGAGTTTTCATGTGTCTCCACACTCATGTCAACACTGGATCATTTTAGACAAATGTAGTGACAAACACTGGAAGAAGTGTCAAAATGGTGGCTTCCCCCATCCACGTGAATGCTGGAGATGTGTCTGCCCTAGTGGATATGGCGGAAGATATTGCAATGAAAGGGTTAGAAGCGAACTCCACTGTTTAAAAAGTTTTTTTTCCACGCTTATTTCAGACATAACAAATCATCATTCCAGCCAGGTGGTTGTGGCAAGACACTGTACGCAACGACCTGGTTCAATAGACTCGTTGACACCGTTGGTAGAGAGGATTACCATCCCGATAAGCCTCACGACGAATTTATCATGTGCAACTACTGGATCAAGGTTTATCAGTTACTGCGCGGTGTGATCTAAAGATATTTTTCCAAGAGTTCATTAAGGCACAGGCTGGCTCAACGATTGAGATGAGATTTGATAACTATAGCAGAGATGGGTATTCTGATGGGTGCGTAAATTCGGGAGTTGAAATCAAGACAGGAAACGACACACGTCTGACTGGTTATAGGTGAACATTCAAATTCAAAAAGGTGTGATAGCAACTCTTCTGATTTCAATGGGATTTGAGACCGTGTTTAGACTCTGCGATGACCGATCTGCTGGGATGTCATTCAACTCTACGCGGAACATCGTCCCTGTGATTACTTATAACAGATTCTCTCCGAAAACCACCGTTCTGAGCTATCGAATAGGTAATGTAAATTTCTTAGGAAGCGATTCCATGCCTTTGAAATTACTTAATACTATAACGCGATTCATTACAGTTTCTTCTGATGCGACCAAGTGCAAGGATAGCGCTATGTATGTTTCCTTTCCAACTAAATCATTTCCGTTTCATTCCTCCAAGAGTAGAGTATGTTTTAGATGCTCGGTGTTGTTAAGATTAAAGCCCTGTACGTTTTCAACCACCGACGGCTTTAGGAGGAAGTACTGTCCAAAATCGTGCGGCTTCTGTTTGTAGTTATTTACGTTCTAATAAATACTCAATTCCGCTGCACAGCACATTAATTTAATATCATGTGGAACGTAAACACACTCCCAGGCAAAATATACACACTACACACCATAAACACATACATATATACATACATACATACATACGTACATACATACATACATATATACACCGACCTAAAATAAATATATTTATCAACCTCGTGCAAGCTTATCAAGAAAGAATACATATTGATTAGTCACTGAGGTTTAGGGAAGGTCGGTTTCGAAATATAACTAATACGGTTCAAGGGTCGATGGGGATCGCGTGGCTGCAACGCCGCGCGCGTCCTCTGCGTCCATATCCCGTTCCGGCCATGGGACACACCCAGTAGTCCCGCCATTCGACCCAATGACGCCGTCGAGACCGTCCTTGCCAACCCCATCATTAATTCCACCCCGTTTAATTTCACTTTGTAGATTCATTTGCTTAGGTCATAATGATACCATATGTAGCCTTTAGCCCTTGAATCGCTGACACATTAGTGTTATCGTTGCTTTTCGTGTAATTATGTTATCCGTGTTAACATAAGTTAAATACATTCATTGTTCATAGGTACCTCACAAACGGTTCATAGTTCTTACGCACTCCCGCGAACGCCCCTCGCGTCCTCGAGCTGTGAGCCGTTACATTGGTGTGTGTACTATTGTTAATGTGTTTTATTAGGTAACAAACCCGCTGAACCACCTCATTCGCAGTCGTTGGACAGAAGTCTTGCGTTGTTGTGTAAGTAACATGTGTATACAAATAAAGGTTTAATTACCCAAGTTTGAGGTACTTCACAAACGGTTCATAGTTCTTGCGCACTCCCGCGAACGCCCCTCACGTTCTCGAGCTGTGAGCCGTTACAGCATGTGCGTGCCTGTGTACACATAAATATGCATTTATGTATATGCATATACAACGAAATAAATGCAGCTCTAAAATAAATTGTTTGAAAAGGCCGGTCAAAAAATCGTTGGCAGTGATTGAAACAAAGCCTAGCACTTTGAAACGCCAGGCAGTTCGCATCGGTAGAACGGTTTGTATGAGCTTCCATACTAAACGCAAAAGTCCATGATTTGCCCAAACGATTGAGATGAAGATTGCAAGCGTTTAGGGGAGAGGGGGTGTATCTGGTCATTTGTAAAGTGTGTGGCAGTGTTGCATTGGTGAAATGGATGAACCACTTAGCCTTCGTATAAAGGAGTTTCTTGGTGGGAAACTCGAAGCCAAACCAAGGACTCCACTAGGAACGCATAAGGCACGAAGAAAACAAGGCGAAAATTCTGAAAAGACAGCAGTCTCGTATGGGAATCTGAAACTCGAACGTTTAGAACTCTTCAAGCATTCTGCACAGGTTCTTTAGATCCATTATGAACCGCAGTAAATAGTGCCTTTCAGTAGCGCCAGGTCTCAAGCAACATCTCCGAGTTTTCTTTTCACCTGAGAGAGACACATTACCTACCGATGTGAACTCTGTGCAGTTCGTCTCCATCATTTGTAGAATAAGTGTACGACTCACAGAAAACGGTGAGAAGTTGAAGAAACTGCTACCTATGTGGTTGGGAACATAGATTTCTGGTCTTTCTGTTAAGGTTATGGAAACATTCGGCTGTGTAGATTGCGCATCGGTTTTACCATTCCAGGCTCCGAAGGAGGCCAAATCTGCCGAAATGCCAGGGAATTTACTGCATATTTTTGCAGTAGAATCTCTAGGGTTGAACAAATAATTGTAAGAGAGGATACAGTGTATACATCACTTGATAGTGTTGGTGGTAATGGAGAATAGATAGCCACTCAATGCCAAAGCGGGTACTGTCAAAGTGACAGTGCCACCGAAACTGCCACTCCAATTGAATGTTTTCATGTTTCTACCATTAATCCCAGAAGGTGGTAAAACGTTGCTACACACTGCGGTGAATCAAAAACCATTCACGATTACTACTTGGATCTCTTCAATAGCCACGTCCTCCTGTCCTCATACGAAACAAGAGAGGGTGAATATGTCGTACCACCGGTTCTCAGCTCTGATAATCGGCATGCTGCTTCGTTAGTGAAGAATCGATCAGCAATAGGTCTTGCCGGAACGTGATCTGAATACCTAATAAACCTTCAGCCAGTCCTCATAAACACAAACGAAAAAGTCATAACAAAAACTTCTTTGAGGCAGAAAAACCAACCGCGTTCGAATCCACCGACCACTTCCTGCCACCTCATCGGATCTCGTGATTTGAGCATCTATCATGCTAGCGCACACCTCACCGACCAATCAAACCAGAATTTCGACACCCGGTAGAATTTACACTTTTTTTGCCAGTGCTAACGTGTCCATCTGCGTCACGTCAATAAAATTCTAGGTTTCTTAGAGCCCACAACACGTTTCCTCTCGAGGTTCCTATTTCATAAGTCTTGAGAGCCCAACATTTATTCCTTCAAAATTAAGCGACATTAAACCGAACTGGATGCTGAAAACACGATGCCACTAACCGCACAGCAAAGCGTTACATCGCACTTTTTGAAGGCCTCCATGATTCAATAGTTGCTCGTTGGCTTCTTTGATGCTGTTGACAATAGTATGCTGCTCCCTTCTGTAACGATACACTCAATCATCTGAAATCTCACAACTAAACGAAACTAATATGAGTTCATACTAAACTTACGAATTGGCTACATAAACAATTTATCCTCTCTTGGCACTTTGATCAGCCACAACTAGTAGTACTGGGACTGACACCGTCGTACTGATGATTTCATGCAGGTGACATAGCCCATAGGTCAACCCCACGGTAACATCAAGCGGTATCTGGAAACTGTCCGCGACAAGCGAGTACTTCGGAGTTTTTGTAGTCCCCTATAAAACTATACCGTTTTCGTGCACAACGAAACAGAAAAATAGTAATAACTGGCAATCAATTTCACAACTGATCTGGAAGGCGGAGTGAGCGTTGAGGTAGAATTCGTTTATGGCGAGACAATCCTTATATCAACAACAGCCCCACCACGTATGCCTTGGTCAGCTGCATGACTATTAGCATTTTTCTGGAACAGAAAAAATGAGCTCAAAATTTGCAAACATTTACGCTTGTACCAAAAAATACACATTCGAACCGATTTATATATGTGCTCGTTATGGTCCTCTCACCTGTCACTTGATTGCAGGATTTTGCTCGAACTAACTTTTAGAATGCAATCCGCATAAACGAGAACGCATCCACGCACAGATGCTTGAATACGCACTCGTAAGTATTGGAGTAGCAAAAACAGGGAGTCAATCCTTGGATCCACCAGGTCTCAGGGGATGAAAGTCGCTTTTGGTCCGCGATTAATGGCTACCTGCCATCTGGAGACGCGTGACGTTGCTTCGTGGCGAACTGGCAAAGGATCCTTCTATGCGGAAGATCCGTGGATCGTTCGATAATGCTACGAATAAAATGTTTAACTAGCCGAAAAAACAGTAAAATAAATTTTTGCTTTAGAAGCGGAAAGCAGAGCGATGGTGATGCAAATCTTCGCGTGCGCAGTGCCAGTTCGGTCCCACTTCGTGCTCAACAAGTCTCTCATCACTCCAGGGTCAGGAGATTAGTACCGGCCTTGCCCGAGACCCTCTCTGCAATCCAAATCAGAATACCCTAGCTTGGCTATCTCATGAGTCCAGTGAGAATAGATTCCACGAGATTCCACGACGTTCATGATGAAAGAAAAACCTTCAAACAGAAGCCGAAGCCAAACGTAAAGGGATGGAAGACCTTTGTAGATGATGGATTTGAGGAAACAACTTGAATGTGTGAAGTGCAAAAATTCGCATAGTAGATGTGAAGAACAGATCGTACAAAAGAAACATAAAAATACCGCAGTGGTCAGTGATGTCGTCGCTCAGGAAGCAAAGATGTTAGTTCGACGCCATCTCTAACGCTCTCCTCCTATCCACGTGGAAATGCCTTAGTCCGGCTATCCCCAAGATTGCAAGAAGAATGTACTCGACCAGCATTCTGCGACATTTACAAAGAAGACGAAGTCCTCAAGCGAAAGCTGAAGGGACACACGAAATTTTCGAAAACCACTAAGGACGATGATTGCGAGGAAAATGAATCGCATCCGAGATGTGCTTGGATTCGCATAGAAGATGCAATGATGAGCCATGTAAAGTAAAATCAATAGGAAATTTAACAGATGAAGGATTATAATAGAAACACTTCTTAAAAGTTTACTTTACCAATATGGTAAATCTAAACACTGAATGGAATTGTTTAGTACATATGTAGTTATGAATTGATACCAGTGCATACGGTGCGAGGGTTGAATGCGCTCTGCGCCATTGTCACCAATAATGGGTTGCATCTTCTTTCTTATTTTTGTGTTTGGTGTTTTGATTCTGTATCGTGCATTATACGAATCACTTCGTTAGTTCTTTTATACTGATGTATTAAAACTTTTTTGATTACAGCAGTTTTATATACGTGGATGGTCCGTCTTCACTGGTTGTGCGGGCCCCAGCGTAATTTCCGTTTTTTCCGAGTTTCGCTGGTTTAGCCATTGTGGTTCTTTGGAGTCTCGAGGTCAGCCTGGCCAAGGTCTGCTCCAGTTGGTCACGTCCACAGGCAGTCACCACCCTTGTGGAATAGAAGGTGATTTGTCACCAAGTCACTAGTTTGATACCAGGACGGCGGTGGATCCTGGTATTGGTTTACTTTTAGCTTGGCTTCCTATTGGAAGCGCCGGACTCCTTATCAGCTTGGGAGACCCTGTCGAGTTGCATAGAGTTTAGAGTTGTTCAGGAGTTGTTCAGCTCAAGATTCAGTTCGGAGACTCGTATAACTTCTTTAAAACATTAACTACAGCTAACACACCTTTACAAAATTGCTCGGCCTTGTAAAGAAATCAGCAGACTGTGTTTAAAGTCTTAGTTGATAGTCGCCTTGAGGTAGTCTGAAATGTTTTGAGTGATGAAAAAATCTGCTCGTTTTAGATGTTCCACCAATTGAATTTACGCGGAGTGACTGAATCTTTACAGAGGAACTGGTCAGAAGCGATCAGTATAATTTCTACTCAAAGAAGATACATTTGGAAAGATGTAGCCGTTGTCTCAGTTGTGTGAAATCAATCTATGTTTTTCTTCTTATGTAACAAATTGTTAGGACAATTGTAGCGCGAAGATTAGAGGCACCTTTAATGCACAAAAGGCTCTTGCTTTGATCTCCTGCCTAGGGCTAGCCAAGTCATCCACCTCTCTGGAACTGTGAAGTGGCACCAGACCTGTACAGAGGAACGAGAATGCATTTCGATTTTGTTTCTTGTTAAATAAAAATATAAAGAATAGAACGTCATGTGTTGAGTAACCCCTTCGAGATGCATTATTCATTGAACCCCATTCATAAAATCGTAATGGCGAATTAAGCCATATTTGCCTGCATAACGACTTATAGAAGCATACTGTATGTGATCCCCATTCAGATAACTCTGGCACCACTTTACGTAGTCTGAAGGAATAAAGAGTTCGGTGAGCCCACGGTGCGGGATGGAACCAATGAATATGTGTACTTTACAGAGTACCTCTAACCACTGCGCCGTAGAAGTACGAACATGTCAGTATGACTCAAAAGACCGACTTTCTATAAACCTTGGCATAGATACCTAATATATTTATTTATATGATCTTATAACATGTCATGTCTAAGGTGGAAGCTCCAGTTCTCGATCACCGACCCTTCACTATCGATACATAGACGACTGCTTCATCGTCTGTTCCACACAAGAACAGATGGATGAGTGCTTTGAATCGTTAAACCGACGATTAGAGTATATAAAATTTACACGAGAAAAACCAACTGAAAACTGGCTTGCATTCTTAAACATCCAAATAAAGCTCTCAGAAATGACTATATGACAAAATGGTATCGCAAGCCAAGTAGTAAAAACATTCTAGTTCACTGCCTCTCCTCTCATCCTTCGCACATTAAAAAAAGCACTTATCGAAGACATTGAACGACTGAAAATGTGGGCACAGGAAAAGAGGATAGGAGGAAATCGCTAAACCTGGCACGAAAAATAGCCATTTGCAATGGCTACGAAGTAGAAGCCACTCGAGTTAGACAAAAAAGTATGGCTCTCCAAAATAATGCATCGGACGTAAGAAGGATCCCTTTTAAGCTATTCTTCGTAGAAAATGAAGTAATTTGAGCCATTAAGAGATGCTTAAAAAAAAGTGGTCTTGAAAATTATGCAACGATCACTGACATCCCACACAATATCCTACGCGGTCAGTTAGTTCGCAACTGTCTCTATGATCGTTTGTGCAGTTCAGAAAACTGTATGATCTGTCCTAACGGGAGAGACGGGGATTGCATGAGTTTAGGTATAATATACTTGATCTCATCTAATGCACGCGGTGAGGAATATATTGGGGAAATGGGTAGACCACTTTGTGTTCGCATGAAAGAACATCTAGCTGGGAAAGCTAAAATCCGTCTAAACACTCCTCTAGGTACGCATAGGGCACGAAAGCACAATGGCGATGATTTTAAAGTGAATGTGGAGATCCTAGAGCAGGAATCAAAAACATCAACGCTTAAAACTCTTGAGGCGTTTTGGATAAATTTCAAAAATCCAAAGATGAACCAGAAGGACGAATGCCCCACTATCACGCGTGACCTGGCGCCCTATTTCAAAATGATATTTTGACCCCGGGGCGTGTCTTGCTCGCGACTCCACGTAAACTACGTGTGGGACAGTCCCACACGTAATATCACGGTGAGTGGCCTTTCTGATCAATATATCGTCTATTTAAAAGTTTAACCTTCATTATTACTTTAGGTTTTTTCACTAAACAATTAAATTATATAAAGTACGTCCAGGCTCTGAGGAAGGCGAAATCGCCGAAACGTCAGCCATCGACCAACAACACCAACAACAACGACATCGACAACGAAGAGCTAAATTAACCTCGCATCAGTTAAAGAAGATCAATTTCTAACATCATATAAATAAATACGTCAATATGAATTTGGCAGATAACCAAGGATCGGGTGCGTGTGGCGCAGTGGTCGGAGGCGTCCTGCGACACGCACTTGGAATCGATCTCTGCGCCCATGGCCCACCAAGCCTTCCATCCCTCCGGGGTCGGCAAATTGGTACCAGATCTGTCTGGGAATATAGCAGAACTGGCTCGATGCATCGCTAAGCCACCGCGAGACATTGTGAATGCCAGGTATGCATTCAATCATCTCGAACGATGATTGATGAAGTCGAATGCATGGCGCATCCCTCAAGGATTGATCAGTGCGGAGAGCTCTACTCTTTTTTATCGTTTAAATCGAGGATGCATTTAGTCAAGCAAAGTCTTTATGGAACCCGTTCAACAATGCACAAATTTTACTAATTGTTCGCATTTTTGCTGTGCAAACACGAGGTGTTATTTTTATTCTTTATTCACGAATAAGCCGACGTTTCGGCGATTTCGCCTTCCTCAGAGCCTGGACGTATTTTATATAAGACTTTAAGTACTTTAATTATTTGCTAGGAAAAAGCCTAAAGTATTCAATAGAAGAGTTGCTCATGAAGGTAAGAAGGATAAGGTACGAGGTCACTGGACTGGCCGAGACGAGACAACGCCACCCATTCAACGCCGGCGGCGTTGGCGTTCTCGTCAACACGAGTTTGACCATGATCATCGGTTAATTCGAACAACTAATAACTTCAATGGAACGTTTGCGATTAAAAAGATGTAGACCAATTACGGCTTTGACAATCTTCGTCGTTTACGCGCCTATGGCAAACTATGACGAAGAAGTCGAATCGCTCCATGTGGACTTGGAGAAGATCTACAGAGAAGACCGTATATTCTTCAAGGTCACCATTAGAGATTTTTACGCTAAAATTGAACCCAAAAAACGCATGAAGAACGACAAATTGGTAAATGAGACAAGAAGGTTGAGCGGCTCTCCGAATTTATCATGACGACCAAGGCCATTCATGATAACTCGCAATTCCATAAGTCCTACCCTCAACGCTGGATGCGAGATTCTCCCAGTAGAGAGTACTATGACGAAATAGAGCACGTCATAGTCAATCGAAGGTTTTGCCTTACCGATGTCGCTGTTGTCTCAAAATTCTACACGGGATCAGGCCATCTCCTCCTTCGTGTAAGATTCTACTTATCGAGGAAAGGAGAAAAAGCAGCTGAATTCAAAAACCGAAGTCCTAAAACCACCATAAACTCTGGGACTTATTCAATTCATTAATCGGCTGTTGAAAAGATGCCGTTATCGATGACATCGACGAGGAACACGATCAACTCATTCAACACATTCACGTTAGCGCTATGAAAGCTAAGCGTTCGAAAGTCAGCAAGAGACGTTTGTCTCCAGAAGCACTGGAGCTGATACGCCAGCGTGGAATCCAACGAGCTGACGGCAACCGCCAACTCACGTCCGAACTTGCAAAACAATGCAGACAGACGATAAAAAAGATCTTAAAGAGAGAAGAGCAGCAATAATGGTCGGAGCTGCAGAGGCTGGGAAAAGTACTCGCCAAGCCCACCGAAGCTTCGCCAATTGCAAGACCATGATAATTGCACTCTGGCGCCCATATGGAACAGTTACAGCGTCCGGAAAGGCAGTGGAGAAAATCATTTAAGTCTACTACTCATATCTCTTCAATAGCTGCGTCCTCCTTCCTTCATATGAAGTAAAGGAAGGTAGATATGTCGCACCAACAAAGACAGTGCTTTTGAAAAAAACCTGTGACTTCCATCAGCAACTATTGCCAATCTGCTTGCTGTTTGTCGTCTACAAACTTTTCACTCGAGTCATCCTAAACAGGATTGGCAGAACACTAGACGAATGATAGCCATGTGAGCAAGCAGGGTATCGAAAAGGATTTAGTAAGGGTGGACCACATGCACACGATAACAAGAAACTCGTTGAAGCATCACGATAGTACGAAAGACCGCTCTGTCTCACTTTCATCGATTTAAAGAAGGCCTGTGATTCAATTGAGATAGAAACAGTCATGGAAGTCCTTGATATTTAAGGAGTATACAAAGATTCTTCGTGAGTAGTACACAGAAATTTCACAACCAACATGTCACCATTCTACAACGATATTGACATCGATGTCAGAAAAGGAGTCAGGCAAGGCGATACCATTTCGCCAAAATTATTTACCTCCACCCTCCAGAACATCATGCGAACATTGGAATAGGACAACATAGGAGTGAAAAACGATGATCGACAATTACACCATCGTGGCTTTCCTAGCGACATCGTTCTTATAACAGCAAACATTAGTCGAACGGACGAATGCTTGCAAACTTCGATAAAGCTTGTGAAAAAATTGGCCTTCGACTAAATCTCACAAAAACGATGTTTATGAGGAGCGGACTGGTCACTTATGTCCCATTGACGCTCAACGGTGTGACTATCTCTGAATGTTCCAGTTACGTCTAACTAGGTCGGAAATCAACGAGATGAACGACTTGGCTCCAGAGTTGAGCAAAAGGAAATGAGCGGTTTGGGAAGCATTCAAGCGCATCAAGGATCTAGTGAAGATCACAAAAAACATCCAACCCAGTGCCCAACTTTTCGATTGTACCATGCTTCCTACCCTAACGTATGCGTCAGAAACCTAGTCGCTGCGTGAGTAGGATGGAAGATCAGTCAGTGTTATCTAACGCGCAGTCGAAAGCACGATGCTAGGAGTATCCCGTTCCACACAAGTAAGGGATAGATCCGAAGCTCCGATCTGCGTCAACGATCAAAAATCAAAGGTGCTGTTCTGTACGCTAAACAGTCGAAGATAAGGTGGGTCAGGCACGTAATGCATATGAACGACAACAGATGGCCAAGAGCCGTTAGTGACTGGATTCCTCGGGTTGTCAAACGCACTGCAGAAAGACCATCGACCTAATGGTCAAAGTTTCTCACGAAAATCCTAGAAAAAAATTATGATGTTCGACGAGTCCCTAGACCAACATTCACTGGGCTACTCTTGCTCGCAATAGGGAAAAATGGAAGATTTACTGGCGCCCGCTCCATTCACTTGACAATCATCGGGGTTACAGGTAATATGAGTGATTAACGGTCATTGACAGATTTTCCAATAGAAGTAATTTATCATTCATGGCGCACATTTCGTATTCTCATCAACTTTTATCACTAAAGTTATCTCACAAGGTGATTTCATAATATTTTCCATTGTCTTGAAATAATTTGCTTTATGTCAACTAAACGACCTGATTCTCATAAAAACTGTTGGATTTACTATGGTACTGAAAAATTTCTCTTTTAGTGTTGTCCGTCGTTGTCCAGTGAAGGCGTTTAATTCTATGCATTCCTGAGATAACCACACGACCGGCTCATTTCCTTGGATTTCCGTCATCCACATTAATCGCTAGAATTTTGCCAAGTTTATGGCTTCATTTCATTTCATCTTTGTATATGTATGCAATCTAAATTCAAATTCTGTGAGGTTTCTAGCATTTTTTTTATTCTGTTCGCCGTCTCGCATTAATCATGCATGAACGCCTTTTGATTTGAGGGCAGGCTCGGTCGATTCATGAGGTTCTTCTCTTCTTCGCGAATGTCGTTGAATGGTGTTTGTGCAGTCACTGCATAGAATCATGGAAACACTCTGTTACAGCATACCCAGGCTTTCGTCACAGCATTTATTTGCCTTTGTAGGTCGTAGGGACTTTTTCAAGTGAAGCTAAATAGTAGTTTTCTGACCCGGAGGATTGGAGCGGAGGAGGTGGGCCTTGCTGCGCGGTGTAGGGCCGAACCAGTAGCTATGCACACATCTCATGATCGCTACTCACAGTGCATCCACTTGAGACTAACCCAAACGTTCGAACCGACCAATTTCTAAGGGATGCCTCATGCATTTTACTCCATTCGTCGCATCACAAAGATGATTGTCTACATTCACAATGATTCATACGTGCTAATGTTATGTTTCCACACACAATGGTTTGTCGAGGCTTAGCGATGTGACAAGGTTTCCTATACTCCCAAACAAATTTTGTTCCAATATGCCAATTTCAGAGGGATATAGGGCTTGATTTCTCTGGAGCACGGAATTGAACCAAGAGTTTAACCATTTTGATTCACTCAAGAGTTGGTTTGTCATTATTCGAGACAATGAAACGGATTTGTTTCATATTAAATCAGATGTTGACTGACAAATCGTCAGGATATCCTTCCAATGTCCTTGCATTAAGTATTATTTCGGCCACGGCCGTTATTTCTCCGTTAGCTACGACACCTCGCTGGCTTATAAGCGGATGTTAAAACAGCGATTTTTTCCTGGCGCATTTTAAATAAGGATAAAGCCATTCGCATCGATCAAACCTTGAGGAATGTCCAGCATCCGACCACATTCTTGTCATCCTAGAGCTGCGTGGATGAATGTTTGGCCTATAGAAGGACTTTCAGAGCTATACCGACGTATCAAATCAGTGCTGCTATCCCCCAGACAAGTCTGGTATCAACCTATCCATCTCGGCGAGAGCATGGTGAAGCCAGGCCGCTAGATCGAAACAAGGACCACGTTTTGTATTGTGGAGCTTCTCTAACCATTACGCCACACGCTTCCCTGATGCACCCTGATGCACTTTAAAACAGGAGTCTTAAAGGTGAGTAAACAAATGATTAAGTTAATATTAGAACGTGTAAAAAGTAATGAGGTTTCTCATTTGAGCATCTATTTACTTATCCACTAACGATTCAGTTTAAATTCTTCTATATCCTAGTTTTTAATGAAAATGAGAACAGAATTGGAAAAGAACGAGGTGGTAATCAAACAAAGGATAAAAAAAGCTTTCGACGTTGATCAATCTCTGAGGGATGCACCGTGCATTCGACTTCATTAGGCATCGTTTAGAGGTGATTGAATGCATATATGGCTTTTACAACTCATATATAGTTTGACTCGCGGTGGTCAACCGATGTATGGAGCCAGTGCTACTATCTTCCCAGGCAAGCCTGGTACCAATTTGCCGGCCCCAAAGTTATGGAAGGCTTGGTAGGCCACGGGCTCGAGGATCGATCGCATGTGTGCGCTGTAGGGCGCCTCAGACCACCATGCTACATCTGCCCTTGATAATCAAAATATAAAAGTTAATCCAACGTACTAAAAAAATGTAGCAAAAATTCATGAAAATTGTCAAAATTCAATGAAGAGAACGTAGTTAAAACCGAAACAATACATCTGACAACACAAATCCAATTTTCCATTCATTCCTTCCTCTAAGAGCTACGAAATTGAGCTTCATACCTTTTCCTTTACACATACAAAAAAGTTTTTAATTATGCAATGCTGGTATTCTGTTCGATGAACTTCGTTATTTTTAAGCCAATTCATTACGTTCAACACGCATTCATCAGTTTGTCCGTTATTACCAAATTTATTCCAATTATCATTTGTTTAACAACCACAATGTTGCTGAAATATTTGCAAAATTCTGGACCGCAGGTGTCCTTGGTGGGGAACGAACGCGCTATTGTCCTTTCCGGGGAGTAACGCGTTCACCACCACACCATGCGGGCCCTTCGTTTCGCTTGTCTCTCAGCTATTTCTATCGATCTTTGCCGCAGCAATCACCGTCAGCAGGATTGATCTGGGGCGCCCAAATCGGCATAGAACCCAGTTAAGTTGCGACTGTAGTTGAAATCACAATGTTATACCTTTTTATTTCTCGCCGACGGTGATTGCTGCGGCAAAGATCGATAGAAATAGCTGAGAGACAAGCGAAACGAAGGACCCGCATGGTGTGGTGGTGAACGCGTTACTCCCCGGAAAGGACAATAGCGCGTTCGTTCCCCACCATAGACACCTGCGGTCCAGAGTTTTGCAAATATCTCAGCAACATTGTGGTTGTATTTCGCCTAGTACCCTGCCGCGAAATTATAATAGGCAGAAAATAAAAAGGTATAACATTTGTTTAACAGTTCCAACTAGTTCGATTTCCAACGCTTAGTCTTCACTAGAACGAAGAACTCCATCCAGGAATCCAATTACGACTATGACGATGCCAGAAATCGCCATCGGCTGCTAGTAATCCCAAGGTGGGAAACTTCCATTCCGTATGTTCTGCTTGTCTGTGGTAAAGTCGTAGGCGCTCATCCGACAAGAAACTCCTTCGATCATATGGAGAACTGAACGCATACAAAAGTTATCTAAGCAAAAAAAAAGATAGACAGTTAAGATAATAGGGACGCGTGTCGCGCAGTAGTTAGAGGCGTCCTACAATATACACGGGTTGGATCCCGCGCCACAGAATCACAAAGCCTTCCATTATTCGGGAGTCTGTAAATTGGTACCACATCTGTCTAGTCAGTACAGCAACACCGATTCGATACATCCGTAGGACACCGTTAGTTACAGATATGCATTCAATCACCTCTAAAGATGCGAAATGAAGTCGGATCCATGGCACATCCCTCGGAGATTGATCAACGCCGAGAGCTTTATCCTTTTATCCTTTAATTAACTACCATTAGAACTTTTTCACATACTGCAATCTTTTGGTTTTACACTACTAGTTATCTTCTTTCCCTCCACTCATTTTCTCGCTTCCATATTTGCTCGACCTTTGACCATCAGACCGACCTAAATAGGCCGGTCGTACTCGTATTCTCTCTAAGGGTATCAGCACAGACATGTTGGGTAAATTCAGGTTGGGCTACCCTAAGTAGTCGTCGACTCTTGTGTTAACCTAAAGGTTATGTTCTGTGAGGTGAGCAGGAGTAAATCTTTCATAACTGGTCCGAGAGTACTGGTGATGTACGAAATTGTCTCAAAAGTGAGGTTAACCTGATGAATGTTGCACGGTGGTCAGCGGTGAATTGCAATTCCTATTGGATTATTCCTTTGTTCGATTCTGCACTCTAGACTCACCAAGCCTTCTATCCCTCTAGGGCTAGCAAATTGGTACCAGACTTATCTGGGTGGATAAAAGTACTGACTTGATGTGCCGGCGAGCTACCGCAAGTCATTGTAGGGGCCAAGCATGCATTCATTCACCTTTAATGGTACTTGATAAAGTCGAATGAATGGCACTTCTCCCAGGAATTAAACGACGATGAACGCTTTATGCTTTATCGTTTCAGCCTGTGACACACAAATCGGGTTATACACAGGGTAGCGGAATACACTGCTAATTTTTTTGCTAAGTAATAAGGATTACTGATTGGGTTCTAAACGAATAATACGACAATAGATTTCACTTCAGAAGGGGATCGTACTCTTTAGTAAACACGTGATAAATTCTAGCTGTGCTTTTTAGTGGCTTTTTCCAAAACATATCTCAATTTTCCTGTTTTATTTTTCATTGTTTACCTTGCGAGAGCTTCCATGTAGTGTTTGCAACTTTGTGAAAAACTTACAAGATTCTTCAGTAATGGTGAGATTGTTATATGGCATACGTTGGCTTCCGTAGAAAAACACATACAATACGACAGTAGTTGCCGTTTTGGCAGTATCACCTTCTTCAGAGCCTGGAAAAGTCAGGGTACACTGATACTCAATTTACTACTCCAAACGATTCAATAAGACATAGAGAGATAAAATCTATATGGCAATCATACCGCGAACAGCTTCCTGAAAAACGAACAGATTTTAGGTGCCTTCCATTGAGGAAGAACAGCTGATTAGGATCGAATATGACTGATGAGTGCACTACTCCACACCAAAAATCAATGCGATGGAACCAGGCGAGATCACATATATTCTCTGGGCATTCTATTCTTTCTAGGATTTTTAGCATTTATCCAAAAACTCTCATGAGGCATGCGCGTTGGTTTCTGGGCTTACTGTGCGAGGATTGTGACTTTTATACCAAAATCGTCTCCGCTATGCTTTTGTATCCTATGAGTGCCTAGTGGGGTACTTTATCTTGTTTTGGTTGTCATCTAGGTGTTTTTTAAGCGGGTAAGTAAAAGTCTTCCCCTTTCGCCAACATATTCGTCTCCGCAAGTATTACATGAGATTAGGTATAGCTATACCCAGAGATCGCAAGTGATCTAGTCCCGTATCTTCGCATCCACTTTTGATATGGGGAGGTCTAGTCATCAGCCATATGCGACCATAATCAGCGCTTCTTCTTCAGTGAGAGGCGCGTGTGAACTGTGGGTTTTTCAAGAAGCAGTTGATCATGTAATTGCCATATAAATTTTATCTCTGTGTATGTGTTATTGAAGTGTTTGGCGAAGTAAATTGCATATCAACATACTCTTCCAGGCAATATACCCTTCCTATGAAACCGGACCTCGTGCGTAACGAACGAAGTAGCGAACTTGCGCGCCCCTTCCTAGGTTGTAGATATGGTGGCGTTGAGCACCTACCAAAAATGGTCGAGTACTCATCTTTACATTGAGGTAAACTCAGGAAATAAGCTTTTTGAGGGAAGCTTCTGCAAAGTGCACAAGAATTATAGAGCAAGACAACCGCAGTGGTTTAATACTGCGTGGAAAACACGAGAAGCCTTTGGTTTGACCTCTTTCCGGTATAACCGAGCCTCCCATACCCTTGCGGTAGACATTTTACTAGGTGAGTTAGCCATAATTCTCAGAATGAACCCCTCAAATCCACAAAAGCCGGTGACTTCTGGCCAAGAACTGGGAAATCACCTGTGAAGCAATCCCAGGTACTAACATTCCGGAGCTCTTGGGAGAACCAAGTCGACCAGTAATCACTAACATCCATAACGAGGATGAAATATTCGAATGATAGCCGAATTCGCACGAAAATACAAAAATCCTCGTGGGTGATAGAGTTCATTTATGCTTAAGGAATTTTGGTCTTTGTTCTCTATATGAATCTCATTAAATTCTGGTTGCGTGAATTCCAGCTGAAATCCTAGGATGGCCGTGCTATGGCGCTTCTGCGTCTTCACCACAAACACACGCCACCATTTAGTAAACCGGAGGGAGCTATTCTTGCTGAAGTGCAGTACCATTTTCGCAACTCTCTTTCAGAGTGATGGAAATGTTGGTTGGCCCGGCAACGGATTGAACTTAGGCCTCGCTCGTACTGAACGACATCTCTGTTGCGATAATACCTTACCTAAGATAAAACCGATAATATTTACGTATACACTATCTAAGTGAATACTTTTACGAAATCGGATTGTACTTTGGATGCCGTTTTGGCGAAAGCGCTGCAGTTAATTAGTGGATGACAAACAGGAGACGACAGTTCGATGTAGTTCCTAACGAAGAAGCTGCACGTCCACCTAAAGAGAATCCCGCAATTCATCTATGTATATATCCGGCTTCTACAGCAGAGTGCCGTATCTAGACAGTTTTTATGGTCCTTAAGCGATTTTAGCCGGTTTTGAAGTTATTTATTAGTGTCGTTTTCTTGTTCAGCAATCGCGAGGTTTTTAAACAGCATACATTTACTTCCATAAAAACACAATACAATACAACGCTAGCTGACGTTTCGGCAGTATCGCCTTCTTCAGAGCCTGGAAGGGTATACTGGTATACAATCTACTAGGCCAAACGCTTCAATAACCCTTACACAAAGTCGAAAGACTCTTTGGTAATTACACGATCAACAACTTCTCGAAAAACCTACCGCTTTTTCGTGACTTCCAATGAGGAGGTTTAGAACAGCTGATTATAGTCGCATGTGGTTGACGACTGCACCATTGCACATCAAAAATCGATGCGAACGTACGGGATCAGGTCGCGTATGACCTCCGGGCATTCGTCCCTGCTATTCATTGTAGAGTTTTTGGCATTTATCCAAGTCGATGCGAACGTACGGGATCAGGTCGCGTATGACCTCCGGGCATTCGTCCCTGCTATTCATTGTAGAGTTTTTGGCATTTATCCAAAAAGCCTCTAGGAGTTTTCGCGATGGTGATGTTATTGAAGCGTTTGGCCTAGTAGATTGTATATCAGTATACCCTTCCAGGCTCTGAAGGCGATACTACCGAAACGTCAGCTAGCGTTGTATTGTATTGTGTTTTTATGGAAGTAAATGTATGCTGTTTAAAAACCTCGCGATTGCTGAACAAGAAAACGACACATTCATATTCCAATGCCGAGGTTAAGAGAAAGTCGATCCTGGGAACTGTTATTTATTAGGTTTTTTTTCGTACTCCGGTCTAGTGGTAGACGGTTTGACACTCTTGGTGGTGAGGTGGTGAGCGCGTTAGCCTCCAAAAATGGCGTGCTCGATGCCCACCGCCAACAGCCACCGTTGGAGGTTTTGCAAATATCTCAGCCTCGTTGTAGTTGTATTTCACATAATACCCTGCCGTGGAAAATTGTATTAGGCAGCAAATAAAGAGTTGAATTGTGATTTCAACTACAGCGTTGGCTTAACTGAGTTCAATGTCGATTTGTGCCTTCCAGATTAATCTATTTAACGGTTAATTGCTAATAGCACTAGTAGATAGAAAACTAGCTAAGAGAAAAGCGAAACGAAGGCTACACATGGTGAACGAGTTAGCCTCGGAAAGGGTAATAGCGCTTCCGATCCTCACCGCAGACACCTGTGGTGCGGAATTTTGCAAATATCTCAGCTTCATTTTGGTTGCATTCTTCGTGCCGTTAAAATTTTATCGACAAATACGAGGTGACGTCATTTAATAAAAATCGTCGAAATTATTCGATTTTTTAATCCTTTTGCTTTGTTCGCAGCAACGTACTGTGTGACATAGCAACCGTTAGTCATTCGTCTAAGCGTGCCAAACAGCTACACAAAATCTATGACCATCACTCTTCTTACATAGGTGATGTTTATCGAATATCTTAGGTTTTTCGTACTTATCATAATCATTTTTTTTCTATTTTGAAGGCTTCTGTAGCATTTGTCCTTCTCTTTCTTTTTTCCTCTCCTTCTCCCTCACTCCATTCTTCCTTCCTTCCTTCACCGTTTGACATTTTATTTACTGCCTATTAATTTTTTTACTACAAGGTATTACGTGAAATACAGCCACAATAATGCTAAAATATTTGAAAGATTTGGACCCCAACCCAGATCGAACCTGTGCTTATCCTTTCCGCGCTTTCACGTTTTACCCACTGCTCCACCAAGGCGCTCGCTTTGGCTTTCTCTCAGTCGGCTCTTTATCCTAACGGCACTATCAGAAAGGAGAATAGAGGAAGATAAATTAAAGGTCTAGGTGGGGTAGTAAGTAGTACATGACCTTCCGGAAAGTGTAGTCGCGGGTTCGAAACTCACCTGAAGAGTGGAGTTTTGCTCATATGTATGCCCATGTTTTTCTCTGACAGTCTGCATATCTTCCCCTTTCTCTCCCTTCAATTCTCTTTCATTCGCTTCACCTTTACCAACTTTTCCCTCCGCATCTCGTTTTCCGTTCCCTCATTTCCATTTCACACCTACCTTCGAATTCTGTGCTCCGTCCATATCATCTAGAACGATAGATATCAAACTCTAGGAGAAAGACAATTCATAATACATTTTTTGAATCTTCTTTACAATTATTACATACTAAGTCGAAAAATCTTCGAAAATTCGGTCAAATTCATTAGTTCCTCCGTTAGAATACGTTCGACTTCTAGATGTTTCCTTGAATATTCTTTTTAATAAATCGACCAGATATGTTCATATTACTTAACAATTTCTTTAATACCATTGTTATTAGTGGGTTTTATATCACGAATCCCATCCTTCATGCTAAAAATTAAGCAGGGTTATGCATTGATTTCAAAGCATAATTTTTCCGGTAAAATCAGGCTAGATCTACTATGCCATAGAAGGCTAATATGCAATCGCTTTTGCCTGAATTGTATGAAACGTTAATGAATAGCGTACTCAATAGGAAACAAAAGCAAAACAATGTACTGCATTAGTTTACGTCACATAAAAGCCATTGAAGATAAGAAAAAGTGTATTACCGACACTATAAGCATGATGATGTGCGTTCGTTATAAAATAAATAGTACAGCAGTTAGTTTTTTTTCGCCTGATTACCCTACAAAACTACCAAGCGCTTCCTGGTGGGCCCGAAAAAATCCTGAAAATCCAGAAGAACAACAAAGGAACGTTATAAAAGGATAAAGTTCTCGGCGTTGATCAATCCTGAAGGATGCGCCATGCATTCGACTTCATTAAGCATCGTTTGGAGGTGATTGAATGCATACCTGGTCTTAACAATGATTCGCAGTGGCCTACCGATCTATCGAGCCAGTGCTGCTATCCTCCCAGATAAGTTTGGTACCAATTTCCCGACTCCAGAGGGATCAAAGGCTTGGTGGGCCATGGCGCGAGGATCGATTCCACGTATGTGTTGCAGGGCGCCTCCTACCACTTCTCCACACGCACCCGTGACGGAACGTGTAGATCCAGAGAAGCAACAACAAACGAACAACGACTGATGCCGTTTATCTGTTTACAATGGTTTCTTCTTTATTTTTTCGAGGATTAGTAAATAGGAAAGAATCAATAAATATACAAATCGTTAAGGAGCCCTTCATTGCGATTATGCAGTTCGTCCGTCGCCATGACATCGGCAGAAGAATATTATAAACTTTTGCTTCTTACTCTAAAGTAATTACACTTTGCAAGCCATATAATTTGTTTAGAGACATTTATTTGTCTAACTAGTTAATTAATCAATTCAAATTTCATTGAACAATTCAGCCTTGCTGAATATTGGGCTTTCGAGTACATTTAATGCAATGATGACGCCATGAACCACATATAACTCATACGCTCCTTATCGGACGTAGTACGGCGCACGTAGCAAGATTGTTAAAGGTGTCCCGCAATGGATGATGGATCGATCGCTGTTTCAACCCGACATTCCAGTCCCTTCAGCACCTCCATTCCCTCAGGACTACGCCGTAAGCTAAAACATCTAAAGTTCATTCTGAAAACACACGAATTACTTTCTAAAAGAGCATATGCATACAAAAATCTCAACCAGATGTTTCCATAGAGTTCATAAGTATTAAAAATGGTAAGCAGTTCAGCTCCGATCAATATCTTTGGGAATACGTCATGAACTCAAACCAGTTCGTAGAAACATGGAAATGATCGAATGCATACTTGGCCAATACAATCACCTCCGCTGGCCTACTGATGTATAAAATTAGTGCTGCCATCATCTCAAACAAGCCTGATGTCAAATTTGACCGATCCCGAAAGGATGGAAGGCTTGATGAGCTCGGGACTCAAGATGGAACGACCGGCTACGTGTATAGCGCAGAGATCTCTAACCACTGCACTATACGCGCCTTTCATAAGTATTATATCGTATTGCATTTTTACACATACTATATTTTTAAGATCAGCAGCTTGAATATGATAATATATCTGTTTTGAAAGCACAGGTGTTGTTACAACGGTTGATAACCCCGGGTCAATAAACCAAACATGTACTCAGTCATGTCTGCGATGCTACGAATGCAGTTCGATGCATGGTACATCCCTAATGAATTCACCAATATCAAATCATTCATTATCCATTTATATTATTTATCCTTCAGATATACGTTACAACAATATAGCTCATGTGAATCGTATATCTCACATCTACCTTGGTGTAAGAATAAATTTATTGTGCAGAAATTTTATCGCGGAATAAATGGAAGTTAATATTTTTTTAAAAAGGCCAAACTTAAAAATACTGAACATTGGTGGTTTTCTACTTTTGTCTCCGTAATCTCATTGAGGATAATCGGTCTGAATAACCCGTATAATTTACACAAATGTTAAGCTGACATTTCAATAATTTTATCCGTATTTACAGTGGAACACGGCCGAAATGTTAAAAACTGTTAAAAACCCGTTTCGAAATCCAGGAAAAAGCACTTAGTGCTCATAGTTCTGCTTAGAGATGTGCCGTGCATTCAAATCAATTCGTATCGTCGTATAGGTAGGTAAATGCAATTCAGCCTATACAGTTACTTGCGATTGATGTAAACCCAGCGTTTTTTTAACCTTCAAGACAAGTTTACTACCATTTCGTCGACAGTCGAAAGAGGGAGGCATGGTTGACCTGGCGCCGGCTCAAACTATTATGAGAAACAAGCATGTATAGCGCGGCATCGTTAACCATTGCACTTCTCACCCATCAAGAAAGGATTAAAATGATAGCAATTTTTAAAAGTGGTGTTAGAAGTAAACTGTCGATACGAGAAAATAGGTGAAAACAACAAACACTGAGTACTAGATGACAAATACTGCTAAATGACAGATTACGTATAGCATCTATTTTTATTTTTATTTTTCACATGACCCGTTTTCACTGTGGATCCCAGCACTTCCCACATTCTATTCGTTTCCTCGCATCCATCATCCACGAAAATCTTCAAACTTTACGTGAGGCTTCGGTTGCTGCTTGAGGATTTTCATTTCATCTTGAATGTCATAGAATGTTGTTCGAGCAATTCTCCCTGGAGTCCTGAGATAGCCGGACTGAAGCGTTCCCAATTGGATTGTAGAGTAATTTTTTTCCAGGCAAGTTCAATACCAATTTCCAGGCCCCGAAGGAATGAGAGGCTCGCTTGACCCAGGATAGAATTCAACTGGCACCATGCTCGTGAAGACAGGCCTCACTACCACTGTGCTATCCGCCTCTATAGTACCTATTTGAATAAGAAAATTGTAAGCCAATACTCTTTCCATATAATTGATATGTTAACAGCTTCGGCAGGATTTTAGTACGAAGCCTGAAAACCTCAAGATGAAACTATCGGGTTTACTACTGTTTTCAACAGATTTCCTCGAAGACAACGACAATGATCGCTGTTACAGGTTCACACTACGCCAAACCTCTGGAAGAAAATATCTTCTTCTTTTCTCTCATTTCCCTCGAATCTTGAAAAGAAATCTCCTCGAATTTTCAATGTTTGAGTGGTCGATCTGTGAGATAAACCACTTACTGTACAATAGTTTGTAGTTGGACATCCAAGATCACTTTCTGTCCATGGTATGACAAACGCCCATCGTTGAGGAAGATTTTACACTTTATGCAGGGAAAATCAACAATTTTAGCGAGATTTTGACTTTTGTGTAAATAAAGCATAATGGAAAAGTGTTTGGTGTTAATCAACCTCTCAGATGTGCGCCACGAATTCACCTACATTCATATATCAAAGAGGTGACGGGATGTATATTTGCTCTACAAAATGGTTTACGGAGGTCTATAAATATATCGAGTCATAATGTTCTTCCTCCCAGAACAGTATGATGCGAATTTGTCAACCTCATAGAGCGTAGAACTTTGTATGATCGCGGGATCGGACCAGCAATCACGTGTGTGTTGCAGGGGACCTATAACCACTGTCCTAGACGCACCTCTTTGTAGATGCATGCATATAATCTTTCCAATGAGCACTTTTTAGTTCACAATTTCTTAATTTGAAGAGAATGATGATAAGAATAAATCATTACTAAGGAATGACAACGTCGGAATATGTTGCCAAATTTTTCACAACGTTTCATGAACTGTGTTAATTTCGCTTGCCGTCATCATTTCACATGACAAGTACCGTTGTAAAACGAGCAGCGCTGCGAATGAAAAAAGTCTGTGCACGAACTTTCCAAGTGGCAAATTCGTTCTTTACCGGTAGTGGTTACGGTAGTGTCATAAGAACCGCTGTTGTCACTGGAACCGCAGTTAATCGTTCTGAAGTCGGAAAGTTTTTGTTACAAGTTTACATGGTGAAATATCGTACAAAGCAACAGATTTGGTTAGGAATGTACAAGATTCTTTAATGGAACCGACGAACACTCAAGTAGAATGGCCATATAGGCATGCTGCTGTTAGAAACATAGCTATTGATTTGCGACACTTTGCAATGCTTGCATTTCCAATACATCCGGCGAAGAAAAACTCATGAGAAAAAAAACACGAAAAACTTCTCGACCATTTATAAATAAGTAGGAGACTCAAAATCGTTGCTAAAAGGGCCACATATGGTACTTTTAAATTGAATATTGAGCAGATCAGTGCGATCAATCTCGCTAACTTCTTTTTGAAATACTTCTATGCAAGTTTTTCCTTTGTGTAAAGTAAAAAGATATTTTGGGACTATCAAAAATGTATAGATAATACTGAATTAAACTTAATATCCATTTGTCCGGCTCAGGATGGAACAGATGGGTAGTGATGTTCGTCATTACGAGCATGGTGTTAGTTCGATTCCGTTCCGGGCCAACCAAGCCTCTCATCTCTCCGGGGGTCGGGAAAGTGGTACCGGACTTGTCTGGGGAAAAAATCACTCTCTGCAATTAAATTGGGAACGCTCCAGCCCAGCTACCTCAGGATTCCAGGAAGAACTACTCGACCAGCATTCTACGACATTCAAGATGAAATGAAAATCCTCAAGCAGCAACCGAAGGCAGGCGTAAAAGTTGGAGGATCTTCGTGGACAATGGATGCGAAGAAACGAATCAAATGAGAGAAGTGCTGGGATCCGTACAGTAGACGTGAAGACGGATCATATAAAATAGAAAAAATCCATTTGTCCATCATTACAGAAAGGTTTGCTTGATGACTTGTTGTTGAATGGGAAAAAAATTGAAGAAAATTTCATGGAAAACGTTCATCAATAAATTTGAATTCTTGGATTCATCTCTCCTTCGAAGATTTCTGTGGTTGGGAACGAAATTTCCATCAAATCGGCACTTTTCTACTTGTACTACGATTTTTCTTCCTTGGATTTCCTATATAGATATGGGAAGGCATTCCAGAATCAGCACAACAGGTAGGTGCCTAACATCATGAATCGAAGGAAGTTTTATCACCTTTTGATAACGCTTCTTTCGCGATGACGGCAGCGAATCGTCAAGTCTGGTTAAGTAAACTAAGAAAGAAGGAATGACAGTGAAGCATCGATCATGATGAAAAACGGTAGTGAGCGATCAATACATGAGAAAAGTTCGCCTGTGTTGCTATCGTATTCCACTGTCATGAATATCAAACCCATAGCTAAGAATTAAATAGGAATATACACACATACGGTGGTCAAAGATCGTCGAAATACGGCGTCGTTACTGACGTTTATAAGACAGCTGATAACGAAGTGAAGACGACCAATTGACAAAAGAAAAGCTTCTGCGACGAGCGTAGGCCCCTTCTACACCGCATTAAGGTCAGGTAGGAGCTATTAAATAAACCCTCGAGAGCTAACCAATCAGGAACTCAATCAATAAATACAGCAGAACGAAGCATGGATAATGACTGGCATCCTGAAAGTTGCATCAAAATTTTCAAAATCATGATAAAAAATTTGGTTATAAAGGTTCACCTTCAGGTGGAAGATGTTAGTACATATAAAAACGTTTCCTGCTGTTTTAAATATAGGTTAATGCAGTGCTTTTCCACTTGGGACCGTCAGTACAATCTGTCCTTCCAGATTAGTGAAAATGATTTGACTACGACATCCAATTAAATTACCAAGTAAAACAACATTTTATATATTAATATCGCAAAATACAACAAATGAGCCTGAAAAATAGTCGAGAGAGTCCAACCCCGAAAAAATTGACTACTGTATTTGGACTTAAATTCATTAGTGAGTACTGATGAAATAAGCCCTATCATTATTAGCAGAAGACACATAATATAAAATATAAATTGATGTAGGAAGCAAATTCTAAACCGGTAAGATTACTGTAGTTAGGGATAGTAACGGTGAAATGCTGACGATGAATTGATGATTAATGCTGATGAAGAAATCCGGTAATCGCTGTCCAGAATGTCAAATCTCCGAAGCCGACAACAACCAATCCTTAATAGCAACGTGTTGTTGAAAGCTCTCAGACAATGATGACGACGACGATACGAAATGACAGCATCTCGATCTCCATCGTCGTCCTCCCCACGACGTTCATCTCCAGCCACACATGGGACGTCTTTCCCACGCCCATTCTGTATCCTACTCGTCGTGTCGGCTATTTCGTCGGCGTCTAACCTCGTTTGCCACGCCCATCAACGCGTAGCGCGCGTTACCGAAATTCTTTTGCCGCCATTCCACGCATTCTTTGCGGTTGCTTCGTGTTTTCGTCTTGGTTTTCACATATTTACACGTTCACACATACACACGTTCATACACACACAGGTATAGACACACATACAGGCACATATACACACCTATACACAAAATCGTAACACTCTGTGCAAGGGTGGTGTATATTCGGCACGATCTGCACGAACTTCCTGCTAAGACGAAGATTTTCACAAGAACAACGTGCTTCAAGTCATCGAGAAGTAAATAGGTACGATATTAGTGAAAAAATTCGGTTTTTTCTGTTAATTGGTACAATATCGCTTTCATCGGACTACCGTAGCTTTTTGGTAGTTAGTAAATTTCTCTCTGGGATAAAATGTCGTCCTTCTTGCTTTGCTGAAATGTTCAGTTCAGCAAGCCATTAGGTGTCTTCCAAGTGAAGCTCTACTGAGCTTTCCTACTTTTCCCATGTTAGAGACTTTTTTCTGAAATATTCGTGCGGTTGATTTCTTCTTGAATTATCCTCTATTAAAGTTGTACTACCGGAAAATGTCCTTGAGTGGCTTTTGATCTTTTAATCCTCTATTTTTAGTTTGTTAGTATTTCTGTTTTTATTTCTAGAAACATCTGTACCAATTGGGCCTAAGCCATATCGGGTTAGTTTAATATTTCATTCGTTAGTTATTTTTCCCTCACATAGCTTCTAACAATTCCTTGTTACTATGCATACGAAGATTTCTGAACTCATTTCTGACGGCAGAAATCCTTGGACTATTAGGAAGGCTTTCCATTTTCGAGGGTTTCATCGCCTTACTTTTGTTTAGTCCTACCTCCATCTTCCTTTAGCCATCGTTCTGCTATAGTCTTTCATTCAAAGCGTTTTTTCTTCAGAATGTATTTCGTTCAGTACTCAAAGTGCATTTCGTTCAGTACTCTTATTTTCCTTTTCTGAGAACTTTAGAACTTTTTTTTCCAATCTAAGTAACTTATAGATCTACTAGTTTTCTAAGAATTTTTGATTGTTTCTATAAGTAGCTTTGTGTTTGTATGAGTGCATCTGTAACGACATACAAACTCGTTTCGCTCGCATTCACTTGACTGGCGACACGTATGATGAAAAGGAATGAGACGATCGATCGATCGATCGACTCGTCGATTGACTAGCTAGTATGTCGATTGATGTTGTCCACTGGCATAAAACACTGTCTCCAATCGATACGACGCCTTATTTTCACAGAAAATTAATCGATAGGCGTCAATTATGGAGCGAAAGGTCACGAGTAATTCACGCAACGCTAGAAAACCATCTGCTCGTTGTGTGTGCGTGCGGACGACACGCAGGCGCGCGCCATAACACAAAGGCGTTTTGACCGTAACCGGCCCGCCGGTCGTCTGGCCGCGCGGACGAGCTGTCTCAGCGCGGTTGCCGCGCTCTCTGCGTTCGGTCTGACCTGAAGATGACTGAAGGTCACATAGATGCATAGAATACACACATACACAAATACACACATACGTACAGACACTTCTTATCCTCGTGCGTTCGTATCCGTTTTGTCTGCACGCTCTTGATTTAGTGTGTTATTCGTGCCCAAGGTTGAGTCATGTGTGCTTTGTCGCCGTGCGGCGGACACGACTACGCAACCCGCCGTCGCCATCGCCATCAGTTCGAAGCTATCGCGCGATTGTTCTTGGTGATGTTAGTTGGTGCTGCCAACCAACCAGTCGGGTACACTGTTAACTGAGTATCGTGATGTCGATCGGTAGTTACGGACTCGTACTAACTCATTACGAAACATATTGGTGCCATATCAATGCATTTGATCTGATGAACAGAGAAAATTCAACACATTAAGGATACTGTTTGAGAAACGCCGTTTCCGAACTAGAAACCAACCCAGAACTACGCTTTCAACGTCTGATTGTAGTTTTGCAGAGTATTTCAAAGGGTGACACGATATCAGCGCTAGTAAAAGCCGATAAGCAAGTGGTCGTTGTCATTAGCACAGTGACTACGGTAACTGATTCTTCTCGCTGCCTAAATAAGTACATAGAGATGCGTAAAACGACATACTGTAGCTCTGGTTGTATTAGCGAAGGGATTTTCTCTGCTGTCATGTTATGTCGTCATCGTTGTCAGTGGTAGTGGTGGTGGTGGTGGTGGTTGCGATTTGGCCAACCTGGTCGAGTCGTCCAACAAAAAAACGAACGACAACCGACTGTTAGGTGCTGAGGATGTTCCGTGGTGTAATTGTGAAGGTAGAACTAGTGGTGGCGATGGTCGTGGTAGTCAATGTAGTTAGTAACCAGTTAGTGTAGATGTAGAAAACCAGTTAGTTCACATTGAAGTTACAAATATTCAGAAAAAAAAAGTCGTATACAGTACTAAATGGGCTTGGTCTGGTGTTCGTAGACATCGTAGACGGCAATGATGTCGAATGAAGTTTCGAGTGATTTAATCGGTCTGATCATCATGAATCCGGCCAAATCAATCAATAAAAAATAAATTACAGATGGTTTTTCTCTCTCAAAGTTCACATATAGGAGGTAATCGCAGTACTAAACATACTGTATGCCAATATAATATTCGAACATTCGAAACAGTTTTCCTCTTTCTTTTCTCTTGCAATCAAGTTGCAACGACTGAAGCGCCAGCCAGCCGGTGTAACCACAGTCCGTGCTGACTGGCCTGTCAGCTGTCCTTTCAACCTTTCGGCGATGTAGTGCAGTGCAGTGTCAGATATTTTCAGCACTATGTACACCTACCGTAAGCACTTAGTTGTTCTCCATTACACAGTGAGTATATGCATATACTCTAAAGTATACTATGTTGTTGGTTTATCGATGATTTTTCCGGGATCCGACACCAACTCATCCACACACCTCAACTGATTGTCGACGTTCCGATCCAAACATCTGCAAACATCCTGCAGATGAGAATATGAGAAGTATTGCGATGCGATGCAGAAGAGGTGGTTATTAGAAAGATCTACAGCTTATGATCATAAAGAAGGATCACTAAGGCACTACACAGAATTCGTCGAGCGCTGAAGAAAGCGTGACTTATGGGAGAAATCAATACGCATCTTTCACATTGTTGGAGTCACAATTGAATACAGGATTCAAAGAACATTTATGTTCAGTTTTAGTGCCTAGTGCAGTGACGTTGCAATATAATTTTTCTAGTTGACGTTGTCGTTCACCGGTGAGCAACCTATCGTCGTCTCTGTCAAACCGATGTAATAATCTGAAATCGTACAAGTTTTGTCGTTGTCTGATTTAAAGGGACTGATCGTCTCTTCATGGTTCTATCATTCAGTCATCCACGTACTATCAATGCGCCTTCAGTATTAACAATCCTAAAGTAAAGAGGGAGAAAGAGGAATAATACATCATAAAGTTTTTTTGTAGATGTTCATTGAGTTCCGAGTATGGCGTTTCGTGCTTTGTGGCTTTTAATAATGACAGATTATCGGAGAACGTCATTCATTTCGAATTATATAAATTGTACACGATTAATTATGAATTCACCAATTTATTTTGTTCTTTATAAAATGGAACATTCTGGAACGACCAAAGTATGATAATTTTCTCTCTAATTTACTTATTGCTGCCTCATCCGGTTGTGCAACAACGACAATAAACCTTCTGTAGTGGTTTGTTCTCTTAGTAGAGCGAGCCGACGCTGTCGTATAAATCATCGACTAGGTATCGTATCATGACGATTCCCGAACTATTTGCTCTTCTGTACCGAGTTCTTTCCATGAGAAGCTGGATACTATACTACGGATTGTATATTCATTTAAATATAATAGGTGCACGTGTATCGTTGGATTTAAAGGTACATACAATACAAGGAGGCTCTCTAGTTCGATCTTTTGCCTTGGGCTGACTAAGCCCTCCATTCATTCAAGGTCGGCAAATCGCTAGCACACTTGTCTGGGAGGATATAAAGTACTGGCCTGAAACATCAACAAACTACTGAAAGGCATACACGCCTAATCTGTTCAGTGTTCTCTATAATTCTGCGAATAGAATTGAATATATGGCACAACTTTGAAGGATGCTGATCAGAATCGTATGCTTTATCTTTTATCCATCAACTACGGTAGACTAACTGACCAGATTTGAAACAGTCAGCGCTGATCGTGGTACGACGGGTGCGACTCAAGAAGAAGAACAGCAACAACAAGACACACACACGCAGGGACGTGTATTCTTGTTGTAGAACTTGTTTTGTTAAGAAAAGAAAACACACAATGGTAAATGCTAATGTATGTCAGGCGTGTTACTAATACGATAGAGTAGAGAATGATGGTGATGATGGTTGCTTGCAAGTGTTTTGAGACGGGCCTTTCCTTTGTTCGCCACTGTCATCTGGCCACCGTAATCTCACACTAACACTGTGTCGCTTAATGTGCTCATCTAGAGTTCATTCAATGTCGACTGGAAACACACTGCAGGCGATTGCGTAGACGTGTTGCTCATCGTGGTTGTGATAATGCTTAAAGTCATTGTGTAACATGTGTATAGCTCTCGACACTCGCCAAACAGCAAAGTGCCAAAACACCAAAGAATACGGCGTTGTCGTAACACAACCAGGGCGAGTTGCAAAGAGAAAGGAAAACGTATTCCATTTCCCACATAGCGATTAATGCGTCGATCGATTGAATCGATCCGGAAGAAGTCCGAGATCTATCAACAGCAATTCCTATCACTTATCATCCATTAAACTGTATTAAACCAATAGTCTCCATCTCAACAGTGAGTCAACGTGGTGATTGGTGTCATACGTGTACTAGGGACTTTTCCATTATAAATGCGACATAAAACTTTTTTGCAAGTTTTATTCGTCAGTCGAAACATTTTTATTGCAACAACTCCGTCTTTCAGAAGATGAATAACTCGTGGGATATGTGTGTTAGAGACGCTGTTGATATTCCGACATATATTTCTCTAGAAATATTTTCTATCTTTCATTTCAACACGTCTTTTACTAATTATTTGTTCTTTCTGCCATTTTATCCATTGTATCATAAATTACCTGACACAAGGCCCGCATTCGTGGCGTATATTTACTCCTTCTTAACCGTCGTGTATGGCCCTAAGCACAGCAACTCTTCATCATGAGGCACGCTACCGGGCAGGGCAACACTGCTTGGGGATCTGACCAAGTGGCCTTTGCCACTCGCCTGGATCTAGCGAGCCCCATCAACAGTGTCTTTGCCTTCTGATGGTGCGTGAAGATCGTCGTCGCCCTACCTGTTCGCCATAGTGGAAGTTATTTTAAGGATCGTTGGATATCAGAACAAAACTCTGTTTATTTGATGAAATGTTGTGACTTCCTGCATTTCTAAGTGATCTATGGAATCGTGCTTCTCTTATTCTTCCTCAGTTAAACCTGGCAAAAATTATTGCTCTATCGCCTCCCTTTCGTCCTTAGTCATAATTTTTAGTACCTCTTTTTTTCCTTGCTACATAGGCATCATATTGCATACTGATAATAAACATCATCATGAGCTTATCTTTCTACTGCTGCTTTTTTTCCTACGACATATCACATATGAGCAAAGGAATCAAGTTTCTTCTTGTATTTTTTGTGAAAAGTGAGTTGTCTATGGTTAATCCCTCGGCACAAAGTCGCAATCGAAGCTTGGGCTTCTTCCATCTAATATACTAACTTATCAGGATTACTGTTCCTCGTCTGTTATATCCTTGAACCTGAGTACTGCATAGCACGGCTCTTGTACCTCCTGGTGTTTCAACGATCGGATCTCTAACAGGGCAGGTATGGTACACAACAGGGAAAAAGAGCTCGGGTGGAGTTTACTCGTGACCGCTCGAATTACTCGATTAACGAGATTAGCGATGGCACGGGATTACAAGTAATGCTGACTTATATAGAGTACACAATTGCTCTCTTATTACGTCGCTTGAATAGTTCTCCAGCGGTCTAGCACGTCTAGCATTCGTTTCGGTTATGTCCTGCTTAAAAGTCAGCTGCCATCCATAGAGTCAGTAGGGCTAGTGTTTGACTTCGACTACAACTTGATGAGGATTTGTCGCCTTGCTTCGTCACTAACAAGTATGTTGAAGGTAGCTTTTAATTTACCCAAATAACTGTGACAGCGATATAAAAGGACCGTTTATAGTGAAGTGGTTGTTAATGGTGCACTGCAACACCCACTGGATCTGTCGCTACTTCGATCTCGCGACTCGGGCTCACCAAGCCTTCCATCCCTATTGGATCACCAAATTGGTGGCAGCCTTGTCTCGGTTGATACCTGAGTACACCTACAATACTGATTTTCCACGTTTGATACATCATTAGGCTACCTCTTCACTTTACCTTAAAGCCTAAATATTCTTCCAATCATCTCTGATGATGCTACGAGTGGAGTTGAATGCATGGCTCATTTTAAAAGCCATAAAAATAAAAGGATAAATCTCTCGGCGTTGATCAATCCCTGATGGATAAGCCATGCATTCGACTTCATTAAGTATCGTTGGAGGTGACTGAATGCATATCTGGCCTTTACAATGATTCGCGTTGGCCTGCCGATCTATCGAGTCAGTGCTGTTATTCTCCCAGACAAGTCTAGTACCAATTTGCCAATCTCGGATGGATGGAAAGCTTGGTGGGCTATGGGTGCGGGCCATCAAAAGCGAAAAATCCTCGAGAGTATCCCTCAGTTCTAAGCGTGATGAATTCGGTGAAAGTTTAGGTTTTTCTCGTAACGAAAGGTTTTAGAACTTTTAACACGTTAGTTATAGTGAAATTTAGTAAGAACTATGTCCTTAATAAATCACATGGTGTGAGTTTTTGCATGTTTTTCTAGCAGTGTGCCTATTTGTTCGTTACACTTTCTGATAAGCTGCTTCGTTTCTGTTTAAGTGGAAAGTCCGTTTGATGCAATTTGCAAAACGACCTGCAAAAAATGTCGACACTACGACATGTCGTCAAACGACCGTCTGGTTAGCGCAGTGGTTAGATTTGCAATACGCATATGGTCGTTGATTCGATCATGTAGCGACAAAAGCAAGACCCCATTCTTTTCGGGGTCGGTAGATTGCTACCAGACTTGTTTGGAAAATATTCTATCTGATCCATAAACGTGGGTGGGTGACTGTTATGAGGATCTAGGAGCGCTTTAGTAAAGCAATAAAAGAGTTCTCAGAACAGAACTGGACTAGAATTCAACTGTGTGCATGAAGAGGAACAATATCCTCAGGCAGCAGCCGAACTGACTCACAAAACCGAAGAGTTTCATGCACGTTGGTTACAGAACAACGGCGGACACGGGTCTTAAAAAGCATTATAAATGAATGTGTATATATATACGCATGCTTAGGCATGCAGAAATATGCACATTTGCGTTGTTGTCTGAATGTCAGCGTTTGATCTATCGCCGATCAATAATGGAGCTTCGCGTTGCTCACGTAGTTGTTAATTGTCAGCGTTTATTCTACCACCAATCGATAATGAAGTCTCACATTGTTCGCGTCGTTGTTCATCATCGAACGAATAGTTTTGAACGGTTCTGCTAAGCTGGATGATTAGTGACAGGTTCGTCATTCGTCATATTGAGAAAAGCAAATGCCTTGCTGGCGCTCTTGAGAGACAGAAACTTGGTGATAGGTGTGAACTTTGTAATAAAGTGATATTTTACAACGATACAATAAATGGTAAAAAAATCCTTCATGTTACCGTCGTCTGCTTACTTCGATATGAAGCATCTCTTTCTGGTATCGTTGAAAATGAAAGCGAACGCTCAGCAGAATTCATTGAATATTCATCGATTAGAATACTGTTTCAAATGGGTGCGAGTATCTGTTGGCGTGTGTATGTCTGTGTGACTTATCAGTGATATCAAACACATGGCAGAGGAATCAATGCGTCATCGATTATCAAGGTTCGTCTTACTTTTGTCGACATTTAGACAATCCAGCAGACACTTGCTGAAGTACTCAAGTGGCAATCACAGCTCGAGTGGTTCGCGGTGATTGCTGTCCTCTCTGAGACGATTAGTCGACAATTTTTCGACAATGATATTCGGAACTTTTAAGTCGAACGAATCAACAAGCACCGCCCCCTCCATTCTACAGTATGACTGCGATCGATTTTTAATCGTTTTTGTTGAATTAATTTCGAAACGATATCGTCGTCTAGTGATTCACACACACACGTGCACACATATATTCGGTGCTATTCGATCATACAGTTTAATAAGAACACAATGCCAATCCCTCGGTCCAGGTCAATATCAATCAATATCTATTGGTCGATCCGCAATCAATGGGAGAGTTTCCGAATATTGGCACGGATCGGTTTTATACCACTGAGAAATTCATGTGCATATCGGTGTGAGATTGAGGGAATGGCGCCAGACATAAAGCATATTGGTTTAACCTGCCGTTGTCACTGCGGAGATCTTTGCCCGTCCACCTACGCAGTTTGTAAAGAAATAACAGCGAGAAGATAAGGGTCATGATTTTCATGTCGGCATTTTATCATTTATTTTTTTTTCTTTCAGTTTTCCCAGATCTTATGTTCCTTTACTGATATTCCATTATGAGACACTTATCGGTTATCTACTCTTTTTCTATCATCGCTTATCTCTACAACTCTTAGCTTCAAACGCGATGTGATTTTTGGGTTCTTTTCCCTCTCCTAAACGCTGCAATGGGCTTCCACGACCTAAATTGTCGCGCGCGGCGGCGGCCGCGGCGACGATCTCGTCGTGCACGTCGCCGCGTCGTCGTCGTCCCAAATGGGTACTAGCGCGTCAAAGCTTTATCAGGACACCATCTGATAACACGCTGCGTGTCCTCGTTAACGATGCTCTTTCATCACTTTATCGCCAGTCATCCGTGTCTTCGTCATCGTTTATGTCTCGTTCGATGTTTTGCAGTGGACGCTTGCTAGGAACGAATCGCAACCGTTCTGATCGTAATTTTAGATATCCGTTCTCGTCTTCTCTCCCTCTCTCTCCCAGTGGAAATTAAAGACGAGATCTTGAGCTTGGTGCAATTCACTCAAGGGACCCCACAACCAAAATAATTCAAGAGACGCCATACCAATGAATGAGCGAAAAGAGGGCAAAACGCTGGGAAATATAGATAGGTCGGTTGTGATGTGGACAGCTGCTCAAATATCAAAGAAGTCACCTTAATGAGTTATGCAGGTGCATAGGTAAACCAGAGAACAAGACAGAATGTAAATGCCGTTTATGACGGATGAATTCAATGAGATCAAGTCACCTTACTTTCTAGATATGTTCATTATTTAATCTATGGAACTCGTCTTTATGATCTTTAAAACTCATCCTCGTCCTGCTTGATAATTGATCAGAAACTAGAAATCGAACCTTTCTAAGCATATCAAAATACCGTGCTATAGAATAAAGCTATTGGACCAAGTAGTGAGAAAATGAGGGAAAAATCCGGTTTTAGCGTCAAAAAATATCTCTGAATTGTTTTTCCTCAGATGAACGACACAGACGACATCGTTAAGCGTGCAACGACGAAAATTGAGCCAAATGATAGGTAGGGCCGAAATGAATCGTATTTCACTCATGTTGATTTACACTTTTTTATCTTTTATAAGTTTTTTTCTTATAAAAACAACTCCTTTGTCAATTTTTACAAATAGAGCTTATGAATTCTTCTTTACAACGTTAGTATTGATGGCTTCACTTTTTACGGAATAAGCAAATGTTCCGGTGTAAATGAACAAAAAAGCCGAGGACGACTTGGTAAAATGACATTGAGGAATAAAAATAGGAAGAAAAAGAAATAAGCTGAAAATAGAAAGAAATTTTATGGATGGATACTCACAAGAACTTCAAAGCAACCAGTCGTTTACGTAGGCTTTTAGCCCTTTTGAAAAGCATAATATGCTGAAAGTTTTCTAGGATAAATTTTTTCTGGCATAATGAACAGTGGTGTGAAAAATATCTGCTTAACGTTCTTTCGTTTCCTCTTCACATCGATCTTTCTTTTCAGGCTTACACCCACTTATGACCCATTCAAAAAAGAAGCATGGAAATGTGGCACTACTCAACTGAACGGCGGACATATGATTACTGTAATCTTTATAGAAATTTTGTTTTTAAAAAAATAAGAAGAGAAAACATGTACCAAATCATTTCTGTTGTTGACGCCTACAGTTAAGTCTATTATTTAATTCTAATATGATAATATATGTTGAATGCTTGAGTGCGTCGTCGCGCTTCATCACGCATCGTTGAATTTACATCTATGTAACTGAGCCAATTAATTAAACTGGGGCTACCGTACGCTTATTCGAGCGTACAAAAGGCTTTCTTTGCAGGACCGTCACGGAAAATTCAGGTTGAACAGCTTCCTATTCGGGGAAAAAATTGAAGTTTGGAGTCATTTGCCACGATTTTTTCACGGCATCATTATCAGTGAACCCCTATGAAGATGTTATGTGGAACGGAAAACTTTTCCTTAGAAAATTTCACTATCGATTAAACACTTTATCACATTTGCACACTACACGATCGTTTAAGAAAAGGACCAGACAATTTTTCGCTTAATTAGAATCGATTGATTCGAAGTTAAAAAATCGAGTCGAATTAAACTGTAACATTTAAGACATTCTTTGTAATCGCAAAGAAAAGAGTCGTATAGATAAAAAGTCTCCACTCTTACAAATATTTAATTTCTATCAATATTTGAACACATTTAAATGTTATGCTCTTTCGAATATGCGTGCGATTAGTTTTCGATCCGACTTATTCGAAATCGAATACCAATTGTAACACAAAGCACCACTACTTCAAAGCGTTGTGAAATAAATTTATTTCCTTCAAATTCTGTTTCTGGGTTGACATTTTATTCTTCAGTTATCTCCACCAGCTGGCGATCCGGCCGGCACTCAATCTGAACCGACGCAATCGTCGTCGAGCGCCAGCTCCGATTTGGCAGCCGGCGATGCCGAAGGAGTTTGGAGTGTCGACATCGATCAGGTAGATGGGGATAAAAATTCCAATGGATATTTTTAGCAATAATAAAAAGCAGAGGTTTCAAATTGTTACAGTAACTTTTCATAAGGATATTTTGCCACTTAAGTTAGTAGAGAATGGACAATGATGGTGTGTGTTGTGCAAATCATTGACATCATTGTAGTCATCGAAATCGGTTATTCAGAATTTCGAGTTCCCAATTTGAATCATCTAAGTTGGTAAAAAAAAGATAAAGATTATTTTTAGGCATTTCAAGAAGCGCTGGCCATCTATCCACCGTGTGGACGGCGAAAAATTATCATCAGTGACGAAGGAAAAATGTACGGTAGGTGATGATCATATCATTTTTTTCTTCATTTTTTCATCACCGTGTCATTCTTGTTCATTATATCTTATTCAATATCTCTTTAATCATAGTTCTAATTTTCTTCGCTTTCCGATCCTTTTCTTGGTATTCATGCCTTCAAACAAAGTGCTGTTCCTTTGTGTATTCCACGTAAGCCTCAACTATCACACGGTAGCGAACAAATTTGTCCCTCACATTGAATCTACTCAAGATAACTTTATTTTGGCTTTAAGATTGGCTGCTGCTAGTTATTTGCTTGAATATTTAATTTATTACTTTCGTAATAGCTAATTTCACTTCCATCGTTTTCATCAGGAAGCGTAACTAAGAGTAAACCAATACCAGGATCCACCACCGTCTTGGTATAAAAGTCGCATGGTGGCAAATCTCCCTCTGATCCACAAGGGCTGCGACTGCCTGTGGTAGCGAAGATTTGGGGCAGATTTTTGCCAGGATAACCTCGGGATTCCAGGGAACTACGATGGCTAAAACAAGCAAAAGTCCGAAAAATGAAGATTATGCTAGGGCCCGCATAACTAGTGAGCACAGGCCATTTAAGTATCAACTAAGCATGTGCCAATTAATTTTGCTTTCAAGATATTTTCATTTTGTGCTCTACAAGGTTAACTCCATAACAAAGGAAAACAAACGCTCATAACTTATCCCGATCCTAACTGAGATTATGGAACGAAATAAATCTCTCCCAATCGAAGTGATCGTGAAAATACGGTATTTTTAGTGTTTGGAGGTATTTTTTGTCTATTTACAAGGCTCGTGTGGGATTCGTTTCTTGTTCTATGCGTATTCGATTTCAGACAACATTCTAAACAGTTGTTCTCGATGCTTACTGTCTCTCAAAACGCCTTTGTCTTTTGTCTAGCAGGTTGCAGCTGCTTGAGCTCTTTCTGTCCATCCATCCATTCGTCCATCCATTCATCCATCCATCCATCTGTCCGCACTTAATTCACATGCCGTCCTGCGTCAGGAAGAAAGTCGGCGGCGTTCACTCGAAATCGATCGATCATGCGATTAATAGGGAGTTTTCGGAATCTCTCATTTTTTGTATGTTTAGTGAATAAAACAAAGGTGAATGCTCAGTGATGAACTGTGGAACATTACCTATTCGTTAAGTACGATCTCCATAGAGCCACTGACATCGGCAGTTGGCGTCAGTTTGGCGCTTCGATAACGGTCATTATACATTCATTACTCATTACTTTACTTACTTTTTACATTACTGTTACTAAGGCCATTATTGTTGATGTCCTTACCTCCACACTCTATAATCCTATAAGGGACCACCATGAAGGTGGTCTTCGTGAGCTGGACCTCATCGCAAGCCAAGTGGGCACCAAAATATTTCATATTGTTGTCTTGGTTGCCCAGCGCAGGTGCTCGATACGACGTGTTTGTGCTCTTTATGTGGTAAATGTACTTGTTATCGTATAACTCACTGAGTGCAATCTTCACACGCTGACGCTGGTTCAATCCTAGCTAAGCATGTTTTCCTTCGATGTCTATGAATTGAGATAACACTTTTCTGAGAAGATAGGAACACTGAAATGGTACATCAGAAGGCCATGGAAATCATTGTATAAAACAAGTATACGCTCAGTCACCTTCATAAGCTTACAGATGGAGTCGAGCTCATGGCTAACCTCTTAAGGATTGATCAGATCTAAAAGCGCTATCCTTTATTGTTTATATCCTCGGCTAGAATCATTCCCTGAATTACGCGCAATCTCATTAGTCGTCGGCGAACGTGAACGAAGCAGGCGCCAGCAAATTCTTCTAGTCATCCTTCACCATTGTCCTGTACAATGGTCCCGTTCTTAGTTCGAGATGGACGACAAGCATCTCCATTTTGTTCTTTTGGAATCTTCGTGAAGAGGTCTGATTTTATTAAGTCAATGAATCTATTGTTATGAATGTGGAATGGTGATCACAGAATCTTCTACGTTCATATAGTTAATGTTTGTTTCCAATGTTTTCGATTAAATTCTTCGAATCATGCTATCCGTATAGTCGAGACATTGAACGTTGTTGTTCGAAAATATGTTTTTCTATGAATTGAACTTTGATTTGAACATCCAGAAATAAAATGGAGCTGTTAACTCGTCCTGGATTCCGGATAGTTTTCGCATCTTTTCTCACGAGTTTCTTAGATTTCAACACTGATTGTTTGCATTCACCAAGAGAGATGAGTGGTGGTGTTCTTCGCGAAGTACGGAATGTTTGCTGAGTTCGAAACCGATTTGATCAACTAGGGAGGACTTACTGGCCTCGTAAAGCCTCCAACTTCATGATTTTTTTTGGTTTCAATTAAAAATCTCCTGTTACTTACAGTAAATATTGAATTTATTAATTACTTTCGACCATATATCTCTTAGGTTCCACTATTGGCTGACGTCGATCTATGCGTGTTTTTGTCACTAATGAGGCGTTCTTTACTGTCCGTCTATCTGTCACCATTTTCATTGTGTTGTTATTGAAGACAATAGATGAGCTATATGGATGATTGATGATTGAAGAAATGTTGATCATTTGACCGAGCAGGGAAGGAGGCAGAGGATGCGAGCTATGAATCATTGCTGTTAACTGACAGTTATTGAACCTATAGTAACCTTTGAGAAGTTGCAGATGAAACCTAGATTCCAACAGTGGTGTCTATGCGTCAGTCTATGCCTTATACTAAGCGAAAGAAAGGAAAGCAATCAACTAAACCTGGCTAGGAATAGGTTCAGTTCAGTTCAATTCGGAAATGGGGCTCATACGTTTAGCAGTTGGGTGTAGCCAGCGAACGGAGGCGTCGTGTGGAAAGCACCCAGTGCCTGGCTCGATCCAGCGCCCCGTGCTAAGAAATCCCTATTCCCTGTGGTAGGATTGTACTAGACTTGTCTAGTGTGATAAAAATACTGACGCGGTAGATCGCTGGCTATAGAAAATCATTGTAAATAAAGGATAGAGCTCCCGGCGTCGATCAATCCGCTACGAATGCGCCATGCATTCGTCTTCACTAAGTATCGTTAGAGGAGATTAAATGTATGTCTGGCCTTTACAATGACTTGCGGTGGCCAACCGATGCATGCAGCCAGTACTGCTATCCTCGCCAACAAAAAATATGCTAACAATTTGCCGACCCCAGAGGGTTGGAAAACTTGGTGAGCCTGGGCGCAGAGATCGATCACGTGTGTATTGCAAGGCGCCTCTAACCACGTCGTTACCCGCGCTCGAAAATCATCGTATAGGTTAAATATTCAGACACCTCTACGAACGGAGTGGAAAGCATGGAGCATCCCATAGGGATTGAGCAACACCGACCGCTGAACTTCGTCTTATATTCTTTTTAGCGATCGACTGAAAACGTTATGGTGGTGTTAATAATCGCCGACTTAACACTGTAGTCATAACCCAAGCGTTACTGGTGAACGTCGATTTTTTGTATCTATTTCCACATTCATAAGGAAGAAGAAATTCTCAAGCAGCGGCCGAACTCACATGCAAAAAGTTCGAAGACCTTTGTGGATGATGAATGCGAGGGTACAACTCGAATGGAAAAATTGCTGAGACCAACATGGTAGGGTTGAAGAAGAGTTGTGTGATAAAAAAAATTCCTCAGTGATCAAGTAACAGCTGTTTAAGCATACTTTATACAGTATTCAATCCAATAGCAATGCTTCTTATGATCGCGCAACGTCTGCGGTTATCGATTCGTTCAATGATTTCCTCTTGAACAACACACTTTAAAAGTGTTCTTGTATTCCAAAAAACACTAAGGATCCTGTTGTTCGATGAAGAGCTTTTTTTGCTACTGTTTTCTTTTCTAACTTACTGTGTTCGTTAGCGTTTTGGCGATGATAGAAGAAGACGGATGCTAATTGCATGAAATTCATTCGTTGGTAATGTAGGCGGCTGTCCTCCACTCTGATGCCGGACGAATAAAGCGTCCGAAAGAGAGCGAAGGAAGAGAGATAGAGCGAGTTACCTTTAATGGTGTTGGTTTTCAGCCTAGTAATTTTATTCAAGGTTATTGAGAATCGAGGCTGAATTTCGACTCACTAAATGACCTTGCCTGATTCCTAATGCAAATGCGCCATTTTTATTATGGTTACCGTTTTTTCTTGGGATTGCGGCATTGTTGTCGCAGTATACGGTACTCGTCTATAGTCAATCATTAGTAATTTTCATACAAAAAAGAGCTGCTTTCGCTCTTGGTGACGATTGTCGCATGAGTCTTCATATGAAGTTGGAAAACACCTGCCGCGTCTGAATATCCAACTTCTTTTTGACGGAAACGCACTTCTGATAAGAAAATTCTTCAATATCAAAATGGTGGTTTTTAGAGAATTAAGCGATTATTAAAACAGCAATTTTCGGAAGATATTTGCTTTCATCTGGCTCATTGCCAACAAGAATTCGTTCCTCATTGCTTTAGTATGCTTGTAACGGGCTGTGAGCATTGATTTCAATGCATGACGTCGCGTTACTTTCATTAATTCGTCGACGTTTTTTATCTTCTTTGAAAACTGACGATATCAATGTGACGTCTATAATTTGAACGTTTTCCGTGAATATCGCAGTAAAACTGACTTCGCTTTTTTCACAAAAATTAAATATTACCTACCTATTAATCGTTCTTAATGGCTTAGTACGAGGAAATGCCAAAAATAACCTAGCAATACCATATTGTTTATTGAACTCCCAATAATATTTGCCAGAGCTGTGGTTAGTGATGCGGTCCATCTGGGAGCAAGCTGGTGGTTCGACCTTTCTCCAACGCTCTTCCACAGTCCACGTGGGAGTACCTCTTAGCCCGGCTATCTCAAAGATTGCGAAGAGAATTGACTGGTTTAGAATTCTAGGATATTCATGGAGTGGACGAAATCCTCAAGCAGCAGCCGAAACTACAAGTGGACTTTATTTTGAGTTAATATGTGAAGTCTTCGGAGACCTTTCTGGTTGGTGAACGTGAGGAAAACGAATCGATTGCAAGAAATTCTGAGATCAGCACAGTAGTTGTGGCATATAGAAGAAGAAGAAACTTACTACCTTAAAGCTATAAATGTGGTAGAAAACCTGCTACAAGGAGATTTAAATGATTTTAGTGTTTTAAAGACAACTTTGATAATCAACATGTTTTTAAACACTGTTTACCTCACACGAAGTTGGTAAGCATACTTCTTTCGGCTAACGTTTCGACGTCTTCGTCTTCATCAGAGCCGATGACCGGTGTCAGTGGGTCCCATTTGACAACTTTGATGCTTCATTGCCTCATTGTTTGGCATAACGAAATGTTGCTGGATTTTAGATATTACCTATTCGCTCATTAGGTTCACTCAACCTGAAATATGGAGTTTAGCTCTCCACATGGTAGAAGACCAACTACATAACCTGCGAGAAACTCTATAACAATGAAATATCGTTATTAGTGAGGAACTCCTAAACTTACTCCTAAAATAATAGACTCTTTTTGATCCACAACAAACATGACGGCAACTACTTATGGTGACGAAGTAGGGACCCCGTTGTGTTTATATGAGGAATCCTTGAAGAAAAGTTTAGGAAAAAAATGTACTTGCCTAACCAACCAGCAATGTACCAGCCAATTAGGAATCGTTCTAAGAACCACACGTTTTATGAGCACTGGCCACTAAAATGTCCGAGTGAGTATAATTGTAGTTCGATGTTATTTCTATGATATTTAATCATTCCAGTTCAGAATTTTTTTATTTTTTACTTATTTTATTTGACCCGTCTTTGCATCTACTGTGCAGATTCCAGTACTTTTCACATTCGATTCGTTTCCTCACACCCATTGTCCACGAAGATCTTCCAACTTCCACGCGTGGCTTCGGTTCCTGCTTGAAGATTTTCATTCGATCTTGAATGTTGTAGAATCTGTAGATCTTGAATGCTGGTCGAGCAATTCTCCCTAGAGTCCTGAGATAGCCGGACTCGGCGTTCCCAATTGGATTGCAGAGAGTGATTTCTTTCCAGAGAAGTCTGGTACCAATTTTTCCCGACCCTGGAGGGATGAGAGGTTTGCTTGGTCCGGAGCGGAATCCAACTACCAGAATTCAGAATTAAGTAATTTCTAGATGGAATGTTTTTTGCTGTCTCTCCTTCAGCTTTTCTAGCTTTTTATAAGATAACAACATGAAAGAATTTGAATTCGTGGAAAATTTGTACTGAGCATTAAAATTTAATTACAGATGTGATCTGATATAATAGTTGGGTTCTGTGTTGGATGGTGAACGGGCCTTGGGAAAAAGCGGTTAATTTCATGCTAGCACGAAAGAGGGAAAGGGAGAAAAAGTGGAAGAGAGCTAGGGAAAAGCAAAGGGTGAGTCTAGTTTGGAACACACTGAAACTAGGGCCCGATGAAATCAGAAGAAACAGTTCTATTTCGGCTTTTATTTTTGTTGGGTTGGATATTCTTTTCTTCTTTCGGAGATGTCTCAGTTTATAAACCTATTTGGATACCTAGACAGCTCGTCTTCACGAGTTATGCGTACACCACCGCATTTACCATTCGCTTGTTTGGCTCGAAATCATCGTCCATGTGGTGATTTGCTTCGAGCCATGATGGTGGGTGCGAATCTCATGCCGTGATCGCTAATACAACCGCAGCTGCTAGTACAAGTGATTGACTTTAGTTGCAAACACGTGCTCCAAATGTGGTCGTCCATGAGAGCGCTTGCATTCGTCTTGGAGTCCACTCCACAGTTCTTTTCGTCCATCTGCCGTCTGTTCTTCTTATTATATGACCGGCCCACCTGTGTTTCGTTATCGATGCACATATTCCTAGACCCGAAGATCGTTTAAGTGCTCAATGGGTAGTGCGCAAATTCCTTGACGTGGTTGAAGTATCATACGAGGTCTTTGCTGAATAAGAGAACGCTGGGAGGACCGTCGAATCGAAAAAGTGAGTGCGAGTTTTCGGCGTATTTGGTTGGGTGGTGGCTTCTTCGAGAGGATCGAATGCTGCCCAAGCTCTTCTTCTTCTTCAGTCTAGTTCCTCTTCAATGGTTTATAAAGAGGAGATGTTATATCTACCAAAAAAAGATCTTCAGAAGCGCTGAATACATCCGTTTATACAAATACCTCTTCCATGAACTTCCACCTTCTTCCGAAGTATTTACAATTCTTACATGAGGGACGCGTGTGGCCCAGTGGTCGAGGGCACCTTGCAACGCACGCGTGGAATCGATCCACGCGCTCATGGCCCACCAAGTCCTCCATCCCTCCGTGGTCGCCAACTTGGTACCAGATTTACCTGGGAGGATGGCAGCACTGGCCCGATACATCGGTAGGCCATCGCTAGTCATTTGTAAAGGCCAGATATGCATTCAGTCACCTCCAAACGATGCTTAATGGGGTCGAATGCATGGCGCATCCCTCAGGGATTCATCAACCAATACAGCACTAGCTGACGTTTCGGCAGTATCGCCTTCTTCAGAGCCTGGAAGGGTATACTGATATACAATCTACTAGGCCAAATGCTTCAATAACGCTTACAAAAAGACGAAAAACTCTTTGGTAATTACGTGATCAACAACTTCTCGAAAAAACCCATCGCTTTTTCGTGACTTCCAATGAGGAAGTTTAGAACAGCTGATTATAGTCGCATACGGTTGATGACTGCACCATCCCACATCAGAAATTGATGCGAATATACGGGGTCAGGTCGCGCATGACCTCTGGGCCTTTATCCCTGCTATTCATTGTAGGGTTTTTGGCATTTATCCAAAAAGCCTCAAAAAGTTTTTGTACTGACTTTTACTTCAAAATCGTCTCCGTTATGCTTTTGTGTCCTATGCGTGCCTAGTGGTGTACTTCGTCTTAGTTTTCGTTTGCCATCTAGGTGTTCTTTTATACGGATACACAAAGGTCTGCCCGTTTCGCCAATATATTCATCTCCGCAATTGTTACACGAGATCAGGTATATCGTACCTGAACTCATGCAATCACCGTCCCTGCCGTAAGGGCAAATTACGCAATTTGTTGTTTCACACAGACGGTCGTACAGGCGGTTGCGAACTAATTGGCGNTACCTGAACTCATGCAATCCCCGTCCCTGCCGTAAGGGCAAATTACGCAATTTGTTGTTTCACACAGACGGTCGTACAGGCGGTTGCGAACTAATTGGCGACATAGAGTAGCCGGTGGTATTTCAACTATCGCTACCGATTCCTTTAGATTTGCCCTTCTTAAGCATCGTTTTATAGCTACGCCTACTTCATCACTTATAAAAGGCAGCATGAACGGGACTTTCTTTTGGCCAAGTGTTTCGCGTGGGCGCGTCGTTCTCCTTGTAAACTTATCTCGTGGGGTTACTATTTCGTAGCCATTGGAGATGGCTATTTGCCGAGCCAACTCGCGCGATTCTTCCTTTAGTTCCCTGGTAGTGCACACAGAGGTGGCTGTTCGAAATATGTTTCTCACAATCGCCCTCTTTGTGTGTGAAGGGTGGGAAGAAAGGAAATGAACAAGGATGTTCTTGTTACTTGGCTTTCGATACCAGTTTGTCAGGTAACCGCTACTTGATAGGTTTATTTAAACGTCCAAAAACGGAAGCCAGTTTTCTCTCGGTTTCTCCCGGGTGAACTTTATGTACTCGTACTACTCGTTCAATAATTCAAAGCATTTGTCCATCTCCTCCTGCGTAGAGAAGGCGACAAAACAATCATCTACATATCTGCAGTAGAGTAGTGGCCGGAGATCGAGAACAAGGGCTTCTATCTTAGACATAAACACAATGGCAAAGCTTGGTGCCAATCGCTGTCCCATTGCCAACCCCCTTATTTGCGCGAAATATTTCCCAGACCATCTGAAAATCGAGCAGTTTAGGCACTCCTTTAAAAGAACCATTAGCTGCTGGATGGACAAGCCATGGATATTTATTCCTCCTTCATGTTCAACAAGAAGTTCGAAGATGGCTTTCATTGCGGAGTCATTCGACACGTTGGTGTACAGTGCGGTAACGTCGAAAGACTCCATCACGTACGCGTTATTAGGAAACGCGTTACGTAGACTTCTAGGAACATTTGGGTGTTTGTGAGGTGAGCTGGAATGTGGTTAAGCAACTGGGTGAGTATCAGGCTTAAAAACCAGGTTATTCTATCCGTTGGCCCGTCTACACAGCTGATGATCGGTCTAACCTTAAATGATGACGGATTGGTTGACCCATGATCATCAGGTGATACCAACTTATGTGTTTTAATAAGTAGGTATAGGACGGGACATGTTGGTCTATTGATTTTAAAGTGCGAAATAAGCGATGATTTTAAACCCGCAGCCTTTGCCACGCTGACCCATTGATTGTTTAGTTTTCGGTATTGACTTTTATATTCCTTTTCAGAGGATGGGCGATTGAGAGTAGCATCACTAAGACGTTCCTCTGTTATCTCAACATCCAGCTGGCGAGAGATAACTACGAACTCTCCCCCCTTATAACTAACAGACAATCTTATTGTCTTCAAGTTTATTAATTCTCTAATTTCCCGCATGCCACATTTTTGCGCGGCTGTAAGGTAAGAGATAAACTTTCTATCGCGGTAGTGATCAAGGGTCTTGAGAACGCCGTCCGAAAACGCGCGGAATTTTATGTCAACTCTATCGTTAGGGTCTGAAGTTTTTTTTCCACCTTCATGGAGTTATACATACTAAATTGCAACTACTTGCATCATTTCGATGGTGTTCCACTATTTCCGTGATGTTGTCTGTATTCCAGTTGTAGTGTAATCTAAAACTTCAGTAAATCACTATTTTCTTTTCTGAACGCTGTTTAATAGTCGTGTGGTAAAACAGTGTAGCGCAGTGAATAGAGGTGCACTGCAATGCACGAGGAGTCATTTGTTTGATCTCTATCCGAGGAAATTCAAGTCCTTCATCACTTCTGAGACTGAAAATCTGTACCAGACTTGTCTGCGAGGATGAAAACCTCTGAGCCGGTATTTTGATAAGCCACAGCATGTCACTGCATAGGCGCTACATGATCTATTCATCTTTACGAAACTGCAAATGGAGTCGAATTTTTGACGGAAAACTAGTCCTGGAAGATGCTGATCAACGCGGGATATTTTTATGACTTGGATAACTTATTGAATTTTGGTTGCACTAATACTTCGATACATCTTAGCTTCATAGAGGTTCCCAATGACGATTCTAGCATAGTTAAATGCTGAGACATTGAGTCGTGCGCGATACGATAATATCTACCCTTGGTTCATCGGAAATGCAGTAGTTCACTTTTTTTTTACTAGTGGAGCAATATTTGTGGTATTCTGAATTTCTATGGAAATTCCACCGACAGCTTTGTACACACGATATCGTAAGCACTGAAGTCTTCTTCGATGTACCGTTTCCCCTGACCATATGTTCTGTTAGGTTCTCATTGCGTACTGTTGGTACTAAGTGGTTACTTGATACTTGATACTTGAAGTGCTTGAGCGGCCCGTTCTCACTGTTTGTGCGGGCGCCAGCATAATATCTACTTTTCGGAGATTTGTTGGGTAAGCCATTTGTGGTTCCCTGGAATCCCGAAGTTAGTCTGGCCAAAGTCTGCCCCCAGCTCGTGACCACCCCATGTAGTAGCCACTCTCGTGGATCAGAGCGAGATTGGCCACCATGCGACTAGTTTTTTTCCAGGACGGTAGTGGGTCCTAGAATTGGTCCACTATTAGCTAGGCTTCCTAATGGAAACGCCGGTCTCTTTCTCAGCTTAGGAGACCCTGCCAGGGTGATGAATCCCTCCGCTGTACATCGCAACCCAGCACCCTGGAACACCTGCTAGCCACGATGAGGCGGTAAGCCGTTGGGAGAGGTACTAAGTGGTTAGCACTTTCTAATGCGTTAAACATTGTTCAACTTTATTCATGCAGAATATTGTGGAAATTGATGTGATTTTGACGTAATCTTATTTCTCCTTCGGCAATCACAGACCTGACAGTCATATGACGGTAGATTTCTGTTGTGTCTAGGCATCTATGAAAAATAAAAAAATCCTTTAAAGATTTTCTAAATAAATATGAAGCAGTAAAAAATGTTTAACTGAGGATTGTAGGCGCTAAAATGTTCTCGACTTTGTATTTGTAGAAATAAATTCTGCAGGTTTGTTTCTTGGGGCCCATTTTCTGTTCCAGTTCAGAAATTTTAATAACTTAAATTCATGCACATTCCTTTTTTTCTCTTTTGTATAACTTTTCCTAAGAGAAGAATGGGACGGTTTTTTATGAAATGAACTGATTTTTTCCTTTGTATCGGCAGTTGGGGCTCTCAGAAGGAAACATTGTACTCGTTGTTGAATCGTACTTTTTTCTCCTTCACAGACACCCATTGTATGCCAGAGAGATTTCAGAAGGCGGAAGCTTGATTCTCTTTGAATTATGTTTTTACTTGATTCTACACTTTCCTTTCCGTGAATTTTTATATTAAGGAAAAATAAAGGGAAAAAAGTAGAAAAACCATTAATAACGGTTCAGTCAACGATTGTAGTCGTGACGACTTGTCTAATGATTCCATAATGTTCGGGATACGATAGCCGTGGCTATGTTTATGTTAGAAGCAGACGTGTGCTTCCACCGTTCTGTGTTGTAGTTGTCGTCGGTCAAGTGCCTTCCTTGTTGTGGTGAAGGTTCGGTCGGCTCATCTTTGACGACCCCTACGCCGAGGATTAAGCGTCGTCCTAAGTTTATAAGCAAGCGTAATCCATCCTTGACCACAACCTCGTAAACGACTGAGCTCATCGCCAAACTGTAATCCCGTTGATCATCGAATGATTCACTGGTCAAAAATGGCCACCGTTCCGAGTCATCATACATCGATCGCCATTACGTTCTAAAACGCAGCAATGGACTGTCAGTCTCGAGAGAGAGAGGAAAAACATCAACGACGTTAAGATTTCATAGGAGGGCCGTTTTGTTTTGGTTATTGTTGTGGAACGGGTATTAACGAAGGTTACCGGGTTCTCTATAGTGGATAGAAATTTGGTGTAAGAAGTCCTGGATGGGATCACAGTCTATTTCTGGGTTTCCTTGATTTAGACCTGTGGCTTATCCGTTGAGGAGACAACTGAGGGCCACTTTTCATTCTTTTAATTTCATGACTTTGCCGGAATACGTTCTACATTGACCCTAAACACTCCTTTACGAATAAATATTTCTATTATACATATTGAACATTGAAAAAAAGACGCTCAGCTACTGAAACCATCTAGGTGTCCCAACAAGTAGAAGCTATCATAGTTTCCCGTTTAACACTGTGTTCACCACCTGCTGACGATACTGTTAGTGCATCGCAGTTGGGATACCAGAAACCTACTTAACCAATGAGGCAATTAACAGATAGAGGGATCCAGCAAGTTATACGTGGATTTCTCGCTTTCTAATCTTTTGAGTTACATCATAGTTTTGTGCAAATTGATCATAACGGTTCAGGCCCCAAAAACTCTCGAAACTATCACTAAGATGGAGCGGTTACCTTGTAGCACAGTGGTTAGAGGTGCTGAAGAACACACATTTGGCCAACAGTTCGATCCGGCATAGCCCTCAGGAGCACCAAACCCTCTGTCGCTTTGGTGTTGGTACCAGATTTCTCTAGAAGAACAGAAAAGACTAACTTGATATATCGGTATACCAGCGAAATTTATTATATGAACAGAAATTGTTGAGTGTATTTTTACCACGGTCACTCAAGAATTGCCATAGTGCTAGGAATGGAGTCGAGTGCACATCGAATTCCTAAAAGATTCATAAACGCTGATCTCTTCTCCGTGTTCTGTTTAGATCACTTGAATTCGCGTGTTTGTTGATCGGCATTAAAGGAACTGTCAACTCGTCAATCTCTATCCGTTCTATCTCGTCTGCTGTTCGGTTGCACTTCGGCAAATATGTTCCTTCTCGATCTAGTGTACGACTGAACGAGTAGTGGGTGACCTAGGAGATGTTTACTCGTCGCCATCGGTGCCTTGTAGATACGATGCGTTCGTAGTTGGATTAGGGATGTGGTTCGGCTCGTCACCTACAACGCTCGACAAACACAATTATAGCACACCATCATCATTGACTTGCTGTCAACCAAGCTAATCACCAGCCAGGGAGCACATGAGATACAGTGCACCACTACTCTCATTATGGTACTATAATCCTTTTTATTTGTCGTTAATATCAGACCATTTATCGGCTTATAGGTTCTATATAATACGATCGTGTACTTTAATGGTCCGTCTTCGCAAAGAATCGTAAGGCGGTAACAGAATTTTACTTTACTGGTACGTTACTGAACTGACGAGAAGAGTTTTTCCTGGACATCCAGCCCGGTTATTGCCGCGACATTTTAAATTCTTCATTAGAGCTATTGTCGGTTCATGTGATTAAAAGACAGGAAGGTTTACCAAATTGCGGGTAGACTTTTGCTAAGGTGTCATTGATTCCTAGGATATAGTTACTGTTTACTGAATTTCCGAATAGAGCTGTCTAGCAGCTTCTCAGCGTTAACTCCCTGGTGCTCTATAGAAGTTGAAACGGTAGCGGTGATGAGTCTATAAACCATAAAATATTACTATAGCCTCATCGCTAGCAAGTTTTGTTTTGATTAAAGGATTTAAACTATTGGTTAATTAACTCTGGTTAAAATGAGGCGCTTAAAGGTGCTCGGCTTACTAGTATTTATGCAGTTTTAATGTAGAACATCTAGTGCTACCATGTCGAAGCTTCCCATTTGATATTGATCGGATTTGCATTATTAAGTATTTTCTAGGACCTAGCCACTAAACTGTTCAGCGTTTTCCGTTGCTCTTTGAAAGTTAAATATCTTCACTAGATTGTGTTCACGTCAGCTGTTAATTATTTCCTACGATTATAGGCCCGTGTCGGTCATCTTCTGGTTAACTAATGAAACTCAAGAGTCCCATCATTATTAACACTCTAAGTGCAGAAAGCAGATTTGTTAGAAATTTCACCCAGAACTGCCATGGTCGCTTTTGTAATACTATTTTGGAACAACCAAGCTCTCAATCCCGGATGTCGGAAAATTGCAAGCAGGCCTATCTGAGGAAAGCTTTGTATGATCCGTACCAGTGTGCTGCTACCTGGGGTGAAGACCAGGGAGCGTTCTAGTAGTACTACTCCAGAAATCCAGGGAAGATTCGCTTAATCAGCGTTCAGTGACATTTTGAGGAAGGCACCTGTAGTGACAGCTAAATCCTTACCTAAATCCGAAGACCTTCATGGATGACCAATGCAAGACAACGAACCGAATGAACTGCCAAGAATAGCACAATATTTGAGAATTCACCATGTAAATGTATAAGCACAATGAAATTGACAGTCAACAGGTTCATATGTGAGCCTAAAGATTAATCGACAGGCGATCAATTCATATCCCAACTACATGTCGCGTATATCATTCTCAGTTGAGGTCATTCAACGAGTTCAACAACTGACATCGAACGGACATAATTGCACCGATAAAGGATTAGGACGACGACCAACAGATGGACAGGGGTGGTTTTGTGGATTTTTTCGGTCAAATATCTAAATCACTATGACTGATGAGCGGGATCACACACATTTAGCGATGGGCATGGTAGTCCGAAAATGACCGGATAGGGACCTGGATGTGGAACTAATATGACCAACATGACTTTAGTAAATAAAAATTGTTTATGGCGGGGTTTTTNGGGCATGGTAGTCCGAAAATGACCGGATAGGGACCTGGATGTGGAACTAATATGACCAACATGACTTTAGTAAATAAAAATTGTTTATGGCGGGTTTTTCATTCTTGAACGACCTCACGGCTTCTCTTTAACTGCTATTTTGTTGATTTTACAATTTTTTTCTGATGAAATCCGGTGCATGGAAGATCAGGTTGACCAGGTCGCAATCATGGGCGGCCGTCGAGCTTTATGGTTCGTTAAGAGGATCTTTGTTATTCCATCCGTTTTCCTGTTGTCAGTTAAGCGCACAGTCGTCTGAATTGCGAAACCCGACAGTGAAGAATACCTTCCAGCTATTTTGACACGTTTAACTTCTGAGGACTGAATTAAGCTTCATATTCGACCAACAATCGATCTCTGAGATGAAACGCGATTGTCTGACAATACACATTTACTGTTTAAATTTCAAAAGCTGGTTAGTTTAGTTATCGATATAAGGGAGACTACGCAATATTATGGGTCATCACCATTGTCTCCATCCACTAAGGACCAGTTGGGATCCATCGTTGATTTCGTTTTTTGCCGCCGATTCATTTGTTATAGCCGTTGTCACGTCCAATTTTTTTCCACGATTTCTTATTTACGGTATAATTGAACAACAAACCACGGCATCGTTGCAATACAACCATACTTTGTGAGTTATATAATCAACGATCGATTAATTGGATCATGTAGGACCACTTCATCGTCGGTCTAGTTGATTATTGAAGATGGAGAATAAACAAAACAAAACGTTCTACATTGTACCATTCACTTAGAGATGAGCCATGGATCTGACAACATTCGTAGTAACGTAGAAGTGCATCTGGTACCGATTTGTCGAGCCCAAATGTCTAAGAGTTTAATTATCCTAGATCGGAGAATCGAACAAACGGTCACGTGTGTATTGCAGAGCTCCTTTAACTACTGCGCTACATGAACCACATTATTAACAAACATACATTTGGTAATTTTTGCATAGTATTAAATCCATGAATGGTGATACAGGTGATTAACATCCATGAGTAAGCACAACATGTAGTCCTTCCCGGGAAAAGGTCATTTAATGTCATTATGTTCCATAAGTCTTATTCATTAATTTTTTAAAAATTATCACCTCACATTTTTAAGTTTATCCATTTTGTGGTGTTCCTCAGCACTCCTTAGTCGTGAACAACGACAGTTTTGTGTATTCTACTTTTTTCTACGTTGTCATCTTCATTTCATTCATTGCGTTTCATCTCCGATTCCATTCTCACCATACACGCATCAATACAGACACACACACACACACGCGCACACCGACACCGATACACACGCATGCACACACCGGCGTATACACACGTGTATACAGATGTACATGCGCATATATACGCATGGACACACAGGCACATATATTAGACAGAATACAGTTCCCAGATGTTGTTTGTGATCACCTTTAAGTTGAAGATGTTCAGGTCGTAACGAGTTGATCGCGCGGTATATTAAACTACGATGCGGAAAGACGCGGACACGGAAACAAGTCTCATCACATATTCAGGTGCTGGCCAGAAAGAAAATGCGCGACGAACAAGCGAAGAAGAAGGTTTGCCCATTACGAAAAAAGCGAAAACATTGCAAAAGCCGTTGCTATTGAAGAAATTCATTTTCAATCTGTATGCGATCTATAACACAATGTATGGAAATTTTTCGACGAAAACATTGCGATGTGCTTTTTTTTTCTTGTAAAAGCGCGAATTTAAAATGTTCATTTCTCCAGATGGCCTCTAAGGAGTTTCAGTGGAGTTCTTCTATAGGGCTGAGAACGTCACTTGTGTTCGGACCAATACGCGATCGGAGCATGAAATTTGAAATGTATCTTTGTTAAGCTATGTAGAAAAATGTCTATATATGCAACCACAATGGCACTGAGATATTTACAAAACTCCGGACTGCAGGTGTCTGCGGTGGGGAACGAGCGCGCTATTACCCTTCCCGGGGGCTGGATGGGTTCGTTCCCGATTTGGGCTCTCCAGATCAATCCCGTTGAAGAGTAATTGCTAGTAGTCTGATCGCTAGAGTTAGGTGAGAGACAGGCGAAACAAAGGACCAGCATGGTGTGGTGGTGAACACATTAACCTCTTACGGGCAATAACGTGTTCATTCTCCACTGCAAACACCAGCGCTCCGGAGTTTTGTCAATATCTCAGCATCATTGTCTATATATAGTTCTTTCCCGAATGTTTTAACCAGTTGCAGTGACCCAGAATACGAAAAAAATGAAAGAAAATGGGGAACAAAAGTATATAAACCTCAGAACAAAAGGCCTAATAGTCGAGTGCTGTTTATATCCTTGCTTATGACAACTATTATTCTTTAATAGTTTTGTCCTTGAACTTTTAGGCAGCTAATAATTGGCTGGATATTTTGTATCTCTAGGAATTTTTCCTAAAGACTAAAAAGTTACTAATTTTCATAGATTTCGTATATTGACAGAAACATTCGATCTATCGAATATTTAGAAGAAGGATACTTATTACAGGCCGAATGTTCGGCGTCAACACCCGCTGCTCCGGTGGTGCCAACGCAGCCGCAACAACCGCAGCAGCAGCCGCCGCCGCAACCGCAACGTGTGCCGCACGCGCCACAATTTTCTACGGTAGGTCAATTAATTCCGGCACAGTGGATTTGATTGCCAGCTCTTAAAAAAACACTTAGGCAGTTCGAGTAATAGATTCTGAAGAGATTTCGCCTGAGAGTGAAAGGAATAAAACTGTGTAATTCCACAGTGGTTAGAGGTGACCTGCAATAAACATAGGATTGATCCTGGCAATACAGGCTCACCAGACCTGCGATCCTTCCGGGGTTGGCAAATTGTTACCAGACCTTTCTGGGAGGACAGCAGCACTGGCTTGATACATCAGTAGGCCACTGAGAGTCATTGTAAAGGTTAGATGCTAGATATGCATTCATTCATCGGCAACGATACTTATTGAAAACGAATGCATGACGCATCTCTGAGGGGTTTGCCAACACTGAGAGCCTTATCCTTTATATTTTTGGTTCCGTAAAAATCGCAATTTTTGGTGGTGATCGTCGTCAGAATAGTAATGCAGACATTTCACTGCCTATGATCGTCTCAGTGTTTTAGTGATTGTAGGATTTCTTCATACTTTACGCGTGTATGAATCGAACCAGTACTGAAGTTTTCGTAAGAAGAAACGTTTTTCATTGCTATTACCAAGAGTGTCACTAAATATTAATGGGCAGCTTGATGTTAACACATAACAAGCGATTTGGATGTACAGTGTCCTCTTTCAGTTCACTGGAGTTACAGAGCTTTTTTGTCGTCCTGTGTATATTCAGTCAGATCAATGACATAGGAGTCGGATCAGAAAACTCTTTCTCTAGATATTGACTTTTTATTTACTGCCTCTTACTAGTTTTTACGGCAGGGTATTATTTGCGAAACAAACATAATGATGCTGAAATATTTGTAAAACTCCGAACCGCAGGTGCATGCGGTGGGGAACGAACGCGCTATTGTCCTTTCCGGGGAGTAACGCGTTCACCACTGTACTATGCGAGTTCTCGTTTCGCCCTTCTCTCAGCTCAGCGTTCCGTAAAAACTAGTAAGAGGCAGTAAATAAAAAGTCAATATTGTGGATTTCAACTATAGCCTCAGCTTAACTGGATCCAATACCAATTTGGGCTCCCCAGATCAATCCCATTGACTGATGATTGCTGATGGCAGTGATCAATAGAACTAGCTGAGAGACAGGGGAAACGAAGGATCCGCATGGTGTGATGGTCAGCGCGTTACTCCCCGGAAAGGATAATAGCACGTTCATTCCCTACCGCAGATACCTGCGGTGCGGAGTATTGCAAATATCTCAGCATCATTATCGTTCTTTCTCTAGACTTAATGATTTACAAAAGAAATTTTTCCGATAATTTCATTGACCGTAATTTGATTGTCATTAATACAAGGATGCTGAGATATAAGCGAAACTCCTGACCTCAGTTGGGCTTCCAATCAACCATTATCCTTACCGGAGGCTAGCAACCCAGTGACATTGTTCCCTGCCACGGAAAAAGGAGTAGGCAACAAATGAAAGTTAAGACATTTTGATTTCGACTGCAGTTCAGCTCGACGGGGTTAAGTGTCGATTCGTGCTCTTCTAGTCATTTCTGTTGATGGGTGATTGCTGACAACACCAACGGAATAAATTGAGAATGACTGAGAGGAAGGCCAAGCAAGGGCTTCGGTTGGTGCAGATGGTAACACGTGAGCTCCCAGTAGTGGTAATCGCAGGTTCGAAGCACAATTGAAGTTTCGAGTTTTGCTCATATCGCAACATCCTCGTGGTTGTACCTCGCATCATACCATGCCATGAGAAAAAAAGATAGAAAGTGAGCAAAAACTTAAAACATTATTACTCAGCTGTTGTTTCATTCTAATTTCTATCATGATTATGGTTGTTGTATGGAATTTGCGGGTACAAAAGGTGATGGTATAGATTCAGCTTATGCCAAGAAATCCTTCCAAGTGCTAATAACAATGCGTTTGCTTGATGGACCATAGTAACATGTACTAAATAGTAAAATAAATATCACTCCTACCAACAGAGCGATGGGATGAGTTCTTTCCGACAATCCTGTCTTGTTCACAACTTCTTAATTCCTTTAGTTATCAAATGGTTCCGTTTCTGCAAAAAGCCAAGTCCGTAAAAAGTAAGAAGTCGTGGTCAAAAGCGCCAGGATTGCTAAATGGAGTGTTTCCGTCATCCTTTGAAATTTGGACCGTGCTAAACAAAACCCATGCTAAATAGTGCGAGAGAACTTGTCATGAGTCGTCGTTTAGAATTTCGGAAGAGAAAAGCGACAGATTATGGTTTTTGATTAGGAAAGAGGAGTTTCCGACCTGTAACAGCTTATTATTTATTATTGCGCACCAAAAATTTTCGTCTTATTCTTTCTCTATATTCTAAAAAATTGGTTTAATCACGTTGAAACTTTTTATAGTCAGTCATAAGTGATTTTCAGCTTCCTAATATACCGCAACCACCTCATCTCACTGATGCTAAGGAACATCTCGCTCAGCAGTTACTTGGTTAGTTTTTAAAAATCTTTTGATTAAAATGCTTCCGCATGGAAAATGTTAAAAATGTTTAAAAAGACTCACCAAATCATCATTTCATCGATAATCACTATGGATCACGGATTCGAGTTGTTGCTGAAGTTTTCCTCCCAACTTTTCTAGAGTTTTTACTGCCTCATCGTGGGTGAGAGGTGTTCCTGGGTGTCGGATTGTGATGTACAGTGGAGGGAATCGTCCCTCACTCCCAGCAGAGTCTCCCAAGTTGAGAAGGAGTCCGACGTTTCTAACAGGAAGCCTAGCTAAAAGTAAACCGATACTAGGCTCCACCATCGTCCTGGTATCAAAGTCTCGTGGTGGCAAATCCCCATCTGATCCATAGGGGCTGCGACTGCCTGTGGTGGTGACGACCGGGGGCAGACTTTGTCCTGACTGACCTCTCGGGTATCCACGGAACCACAATGGCTTAACCAGAAAATCTCCGAGAAATGGTGATTGTGCTGGGGTCCGCACAAGCACTGAGGACAGGCCGTTCAAGTATCAATTAAGCAAGATTAAAGTTTGCCAGGATCAGAGAGGTTGTTATAGGTCGGTTTCTTTCAGCAGAAAACGAAGGATGCGTAAAGTATTCTTATAGACCTCCTTAATGTGATACACCTTTTTTTTCTAGAGTTTTTCTTGGCTTTATTCTTCGTACAAGATGTTTAAAGGTGTTTTTTATTGTCAAGGATGATTTTAAGCGACGAAACGCAATAAGAAGTGAGTAATTGAAAGAATTCAATTAGGAAAGGCTTCATTACTTCCGGCCACTATGTACCAAACTCTCTGGTCACAACCGTTTCCATCAGCTCATTTCACACCGGATGTAAAACCGTTTGCGTGAGTTCCTTTTCTCTCTTCTTGGATTACTTATTCTATCAATTTACGATTTCCTTCCTAAATGGGTCGTGGAAGGGCGTGGTCAGCGCAGCGGTTAAAGGTGAACTGCAATGCAGGCCTGGTCTTTGGTTTGAGCCGGTGTCCATGGCATACAAACCACCATTTGGATCGGAAATTGGTACCATACTTATCTCGGGGCGTGAAATCGCACATAGAATATCGGTAGACGCACGAAACTTGTCGCATACTCCAAATGTCCACTCGATCATCTTTACGATGGTACGTGTAGAGTCGAATGCGTGACTCAACCTCAAAGCAGGACATTCTATTGTGTTTTTTGGATGGTCGCAATGATGGCGAATGAAGTGAGTCTATTTGCAAAGGCGAATATGGCATATTAGAAAAGCGGGCAACAAGAACACTAGAAGAAACTCGATTTTTAAAATTTTTTGTGACCCTTTCCGTTATATTTCGTTGATCTCAACGCTTTTTGTATTCACATCGTTTGCTCGCATTCCTTATCTGCGAAAGTCTTCGGTTTTGCGACAGAGTTCGGCTGCGAATTGAGTGATTTCGCTTTCTTCATGATTGTCGTTGAATGTTGGTCGAGTCAATTCTCCTTGGAGTCCTCGGATAGCTGTGCTAAAGTTTTCCCCTGCTCATCACCACAGAGATTTTCGCTATCCTTTGTGGACTGATGGAAGATTTTTTAGGTAAATATGGCGCCATTTTGCGCTCCACTTAGGGTTGAGGTTCTAGTTGGCCTTGTGCTTCGTCAAGCCGCCGACTGTAGGCATATTGAACAGCACTGCTAGTCAATATGCTTGTACGCATCCCTATTAAAAAGTCGAGTAATACTTCAGTTTGACATATCTTAGGCATACAATAGCTACTTCGTGATGGTGTTTTTCTTCATAATTTTGATTAGTTACTGTCCTTCAGTGGTATTTATTCCGTCTCCTCTTTCACGTATATCAAGTTCTTCGATATATTCAGCGGTGACGTAAAAAGTGGTCGGAGATGGCGATGATGTCAAACTCTTAGCCTTTCTGAAACATCAATCTAATCCGTGCTAGCACCGTTTTTACACGTTGTTGTAAAAAAAAAAATAAGAAAAATGAAACCAAAGTGTTTTGAGCAGTTCGTGGTTAATCTTCAAAGTTTTCGGCAAAGATTGGGGCAAAATTATACGAGGGTGACTTACGTGTCTTAGAACTTAGTGTTGTGTGGTTCTGAAGGAAAATATGCGATATACATGACTTCCGTGAGTCCGCTGAAAGAACATAACAAATATCCAAGTGGAGAAGACATGGTATAGCTAAATACCAAATTGTGCTTTTTCCTTACATTACTCTGTTCCACAAGGGGGCGTGTGGCGCAGTGGTCGGAAGCGCCTTGCAACACACACGTAGAATCGATCCCCGCGCCCACTTCCCACCAAACCTTCCATCTTTCCGGTGTGGGCAAATTGGTACCAGACTTGTCTGGGAGGATAGCAGCACTGGCTCGATACATCGGTAGGTCACCGCGAGTCATTGTAAAGGCCAGATATGCATTGAATCACCTCCAACGACTCTTAATGAAGTCGAATACATGGCGCATCCCTCAGGGATTGATCAACATCGAGAGCATTATCCTTTATTTTTTACCTTGTTTCAGGCTATTCTTCTACGTAGTTTTTTGATTATGTTGGTCCTTCTCTGAAAAATTCAAAGATTTTAACGGAAAAACAGGTTATTAAAGAGAAAAACACTGTTGATAAAGCTGAGATATTTGCAAAACTCCGGACCCCAGGTGTATACGGTGGGGAGTTTTGCAAATATCTCAGCATTATATACGAGTTATATTTCGCAATATACCCTGCCATTAAAAAGAAAAAGGCAGTAAATGAAGGGGTTAAGACTGTTGATAAAGTTTGAACGTTATTCATTTAAGGATAAGCGCTATCTTAATCGACGAGTTTTGTCCTTATCTATATTGGGTCTTCTTTCCCGAATCGCCGGCAGGATTGAGAAACGTCGATATTGTTGTCAGTTTTTCTTACAGTACAAAGTTAAGAAATACGAAGAATCTGCATTGCATACGTTCCGGTTTGTCCCTTGTTCCCTGTCGAATTCTATAACTTCTATGTTTTTCTTCAATAAGCAGACACGAGGTTGTTATTATAGGATTTGTTAGGATACAATAGCTAACGTTTTGGCGGTTTCGCCTTCTTCAGAGCCGTTTAGTTGTTGTAAGTATTAAAGTTAGTTGGTGGATAGCAGCCGCACAGAGTAAACCGAAGTTATCGCCCATGAAGTTATACTTACAACAAATAAACGGCTCTGAAGAAGACGAATCCGCCGAAACGTCAGCTATTGTATCCTAACAAATCCTATAATAACAGCCTCGTGTCTACTTATTGAAGAAAAACATCGAATTATCAATCAATGCCGAGTTTAAAAGGAAGTCGGTCGTGGGAATCGATAACTTCTTCTTTTTGACCCGTGGGACTTTTGTTTATTTGAAATAAGACAAGCTTTTCACGCGTCATCTTTCCATCGTTACTTACTCGGGTTTCGGACGGCAAGTGGTATTTGTTCACAAACGTTGGTATGATTCTTCTATTCGCTTCTTATTCCACCAACACAGCAGCTGTCTTCTGTATAGTCGGTTTCGTATGTGTTTTCATCTATAACTTGAGGATTTATCGCCTCTTTTCCTTTTGAAATTTTGACTGCTGGTTGGGTGTGGTTTTTTTAATCATAAGCCAATAAGATAATGATGCTGAGACGTAACTAGGGCATCCAGCTACGGAGAGTCGCCACTAGGCGTTGTGGATCAGAATGTTGTCTGTTAACTTGCGACCACGTTTCATCCGGGGCAGTAGTGATGCCTGTTGTTAGAGTCACCCTAGAGTGTACTCAAGTCTTCATGACAAAGAGTGCTGTCCACTCTCTATCGGAAGCGCTTTGATGGATTGCTACTAAGATGCTTCCAGGACAGCTGTGGTTCTTGAGATTAGTTATTCATCTGCTCGAGGACGGTCTGATAGTGATATCCCAAGTTTCACCGCTGACTGCACGATTGCAGCTTATGTTTATGGGTGGCGAAAAAATTGTCATGACATCTTGCCGTCGTTCCTCAAGTGTTTCTTTCTTATTTAGATTCATATTTTGGGCTAACGACCTGTTTTCTATGCTTTCAGTATGGCGCCTGACTTTACCTTACCGTTCGCAACCGCGGCGGTGGCACCGTTGCCGACGGCTGCTGTCTCTGTTGCGCGAAAGACCGCTGACGGAATCGCATCTTCCAAATTACGACTCACTGGATTCCAAGCGTAAGTTTTAATGTAGTTATTTTAAGCTATATTATGGTGCAGCTTATAGACAGATATTTTTATGACTTAGTCAGGTTTGAATAAAAGCAGTGGTAAGATTAGAAGTTGGATAGATTTGATGCATCGATTCTATTTTTAAAAAGTGGGTAAATTCATGTGATGATTACTTGTCCTTAAGCTCAAAAATTATCTGATGGATAACAACTGTAGTAGTTGGTGCAGTGGCGTACAATCGTGAATGAATATTGTCGCCATTCGTTCAATCCCTGCTTAAACAATCCAAACTCTTATTCAACGAAACTCATGTCATTGCAACAAAAAGGGAAGACCAAATTGGGTGGGCCTGAAATCACTTCTAAGAAAATCGCATAGTCCACCATTAAAGAATCTCAAATAGAGCTTGAAAAGTATGAAAAACATGGTCTCTACTTTGAAAAAATTGCTTAACGAGGGGTTTTTAAACATTTTCAGAAGATTACTGGATTTCTTAACTGGATTACGGTTACGGTGAAATCGTCTTGGTAGGTTCCGACAGTTTCGATGAAATTTCGAGAAAATCAAATGCATAAAAGGTTGACAAAAAGTCTACCACTCGGTTCTACCAAACTCTAAGGGACAAGCTATACATTCGACTCCATTCTTAATAGAGATTTATGCTAGGTGATTCGATGCGTATTTCATCCAGACAATGACTCACAGAATCTTGCCGATCTGCTAAGCTAGTGTTTTCATCTTCTCACACTTACTCGGTACCAATTTGTTAATCCCCAAAAGGTAACAGGATTGCTCAAGCATGGGATGGAACCAGCGATCTCGAGCGTCGCAGAACAACTGTGGGCAAATTCGCTGCTACCCATTCAAGAAAATATAGTAGACTAGACAACAAAAGCTGTAGAGCTATTTTATCTTGGAAACCGGTTGTAGCGAATTAAGCTTTATCTGCTGACGATGAGGGTTCTAATCTCAGAAGATGCTTAAATTGACTGCGATTACGAATACTGTGGATGGTCGATAAATCCCATACTTAGAACACTGCGTTCATATATTTTGCTATCAATAAACTTCCACTTTTACCTAAACAGATAGAGCTAAGAGAACAGAGACGTACATATTCATTTTCACGTATTTCTTCATTTTCATGTCGTTCCTTTGGTCATTCTCTCGTTTTCTTTTATTTTTCAAGGTACTGACTTCTTTAGATACCTGGAATCACCGCATGGATCCCGCGTCGATATTGTCAGTATTCCGCGAGATGTCGTTGAAACGGAGGTAAGGTTTTCGAATCGAACACTATCAGATTGATTTTATGAATTCAGTTTTTTTTCCAAAAACCGGTAAATCAAATTGATAATGAATGAGACTTCTAGTCACTTTTACAGTCGTTTTATCGTTTATTGAAAGAAATCATACTGTAGAGCATTGCTTTTCAAAATGATGAACATGGGTCAAAGCGATTCATAGAAGTCTGAGCATACAGAAAACCATTCCTAAACGAAGTAAAATCACAGATGACTTACAGCCGAAGGTAACTGTGAACACGAAAAACGATTGAGATAAGGGGAAAATACAGAAAAATCTATGATTGCTGGTTGGTGTTATTCCGAAACAAGACCACAGAATGCGCTTTCATCGCAAAAGTCTACTTTATTCTTCTTTAGCTGTAGTGATGTGTAGTTACGTAACAGTTCAGTGCTTTTCTGAATACCTTGTCGGGTTTCTTACAGGTAAAGGGTCATTTAAAAATTTTTAGACCTTGAAATTGGAGACAGTGGTGGAGAAATATCCGAAATTGCTGACGGAGCTATTCGAACGCGGTCCGTCTGATGCGTTTTTCCTTGCGAAATGCTGGGCGAACGTCTCATTCGATTCGTCTGATACTGAGTAAGCTTTTCCGTCAGTTCTTTTTTCGTCATTGTCACCATCAATATTACCATAATCACCACTAAAATAACTGTTCTCATCATCTTCGTTATCCACATCATCGCCATTGTAAGACCACCACCATTATCATCAGCATTGTCACCAGTGTGACTATCATTGCCGTCGTCATTATTATTATGTCCGTTCTATCTATCGTTGTGGTCATCATCATCTTTTTCTAGAGCGTGATAGTCATCCTTACCACCACCATCGCTATGGTCGTCATCGTCATCATCATCGTTATCACCGCCGTGGTCATCATTGCAGTCATCAATATCAGTATTATCATAGCAAGTGAATCGTTCCCACGGATATCTTCATCGTTGCCACTGTCACCACCACTTTTATGATGTTTGTTGGATTGTGAGGGCGCGTGTAGCGCAGTGGTCGGAGACGCCTTGCAACACACATGGGATCGACCCCCGTGCTCCAGGCTTGCCAAGTCTTCCATCCCTCTGGGATCGGTAAATTGGTACCAGACTTGTCTGGGAGGATAGCAGCACAAGCTCGATACACCGGCAGACCATTACGAATCATTGTAAAGGTAAAGGATATGCATTTAATCACGTCAAACGATGTTTAATGAAGCCGAATGCATGACGCATCCCTCAGGAATTGATCAATGCCGACGGCTTTACCCTTTTATTCTTTTTATTGGATTCTTTTCGGTTGCTTTTTAGTATAGCCAACAACTTTCACGCCTTCATCCTCGATACTTATTTGTAAAGAAAACTTAGAAGTCGTGATTTTATTACTGTATGCGCATTTAAAGTCTTCAATCCTACGTGGCTAATTCATTGCTAGAAAAGTACCGAACCGTCTTAGATACTTGTTTAACCATCACAAGCGGCAAAAGTTTGTTCTGAATTGCCATTTTTTCGCATATTTTTATTGTTTTTATGCAGTAGGACATAAGGGGAACTTCTATTTTCGGAAAGAATAGGTTCAACCGATGAAATCTGCACGTACTACAGTATCTATCAGCCAATCAGATTGTGGAGGTGTGATTGCCCAATTAGGAAAGAGACGCATGTGATTTGACTATTAATGGACCACTCCCGATCTGAACATAATTTGGCCTCTGCTCTAATCAGTTTTAAAAATAGATCGGTTTTTTTAAATATTATTCAAATCCAGAAACAGTCTGTATGCAGTGGATTCGTACTACAATTCACAGCAGAAGTTCGATATTAGCGTTTCAACGAAGGTGTGCTCATTTGGAAATCAGGTCGTTGAGAAAGTTGAGGTTGGATTTTTTTTTCAAATTCTTACCTCTTATAAGCTTTCGCATTTTTTAACAATTGTAATAAATAAAAGATAAACACAATTTTGCAGCATGCCAGTTATTTGTGAAGTTTTCTTCTATTCATTTTTTACTTCAAATATACTCTTTATACTCGGTGATGCCCTTTTATGCGGATTGCTGGTGGTGGATAGCTGTGATTGTCCGGCGATAGTTTGATAGTAACTTGTTTTTCTCGGACAATCAAACATGCAGAAGTCGGCGTTATTATCAGCTAGCACAAAGCGTAGTAATATTTCGAAACCGACTTTCCTTGGATCGAGTCAGTATGTCTCATTCGAGATGGCCCGCTGAGGAAGACCTGACTCGACACGAAGGCGAAGCTACCACATCAAGACGAATAACAAGCGAGGACCACCGACTTGGATCATCGGCTCTGAGGAAGACGAAGACGTCGAAACGTTAGCCGAAAATAAATATAATTACCAACCCCTTGTAACGTCATCAAAGAAGGAGTACATATTGATTATACCTATATATTTCAAAACCGACGTTTCCTTAACCTCGATATTGCTAATCAATATGTATTCTTTCTTTGATTCGCTTACCATTAGCTTATCAAAGAAAAAGTTCATAGTCTATATAGTTCCGCTTTCTGTCCTTGACACGCTGACGTCACTTTAGTCTTAAATTTTATTTTTCTCTTCATTGTTCTTGACATACTACGTGAATACACTGTTACTGTACCGCAAATAGGTAGATTAAGACAATCACTTGTCCATAAATAAAATGCCGTAACGCGAATGGGCCATATATGGCTCATTTTGTCGTAGATGTCCTTCGAAAAGTTTTCAGGGATACAAATGTTGTTATTTTTAATTTTGGAATGCTAAATTTTGGTGGATTTAGATTGCGGATTTCTCTTGGGAAGAAACTTAAGATTTTTGGAGAACGAACGAAAATTTATTAGTGACAGTTGTTTATGCCAGTTGTCCTGTTGTTTTTCGATTCGAAATCATATTCATCTCTCTCTCCTTCATCTTTTCCTCTTTTTTTTTCAATTGAAAGGAAAACACAGGTTTTTTTAAACTAATCAATTTCCAAATTAGAATTGATGCTCTCAGTTTCTCAAAGGCCGAAATTTCCTCTGATCGATATAAGGAAATTTACGGCTTGATAAACGATCCGATCGGCACCTGTAGATGCCAAATAATCTTATCGTTTTCTTTTCTGAAAGCTAGAAATGGGAATTTTTTTACTTATTCAAACAATGTTTTACTTTTTATTTGCTGTCCACTATAATTTTTCAAGACAGGGTATTATGCGAAATACAACCATAAGGATGCTGAGTGAGATATTTGCAAAACTCCGGACTGCTGGTGTCTGCGGTGGGGAACGAACGTGCTATTACCCTTTCCGGCGGCTAACGCGTTCACCACCACACCACGCGGGTCCTTCGATTTGCCTGTCTCTAAACTAGTTTTATCGATCAGTACCAATTATATTTACAATTACAGTTGTTTTTTATTAGGTCTATTCACCTGACAAGGAGAACGGTCATTATTGTTTTCGATTGGAGAAGTCACCAATTTGCGAGTACATGGTGAAATTCATTTCGGAATTGAAGAAACTGGAATCACGAGATTACATGAATAATGTTCTCGAGAATTTTACGGTGCTACAGGTACATCAGTTTTTTGTTGCGCCACCTATATCGTACCGATCAATACTTAGAGATCAGAGCGCGTGATTTTGCACATTAGATATCTTGATTTGTGTTGTCAGCTTGAATTTTTCATACTGTGGTCCTTACGATGCTGCAAAATCACTACGTATGCATGCACCTTTAGTTTTGCAATGAAAGAAATGAAAATGGCGAGATGAAAACCTTGGGATTTTTGCACTCACATATAAATTCTGACGCTTTCTAGAAGCTCAAAACGTGGTCGATAGTATTAGAATTTCATGGGGTGCTTTGTACAATAAACTGTTATTCAATCAGTCGATACTGCAGGTGGTCACGAATCAATCCACTGGTGAAACGTTGATGGTGATCGGTTTTGTGTTTGAAGTAAACGATTTGCCCGAGGCGAATTGTTCAATCTTTCGGCTAGTCGCTTGATGATCATATCGATTAAAAGGTAATGAATAATTAATGAATCGATCGAATTGACAATACATGGCGAGGATGAGCGACAGCGTAGCGTCGCATCGCGCGATCGCTCGCGAACTCTGGACGAAATTCTTTGCCTGGATATTAAAACATTCGTTTCCTTTTCGAAAAAAAAAGCTTTCGCTTTGTCATTAACTTTTAGTTCTCTTCGAATTCTACTCGAGAAATGTTAAATGCGATTCAGACCAACTCTCGAAATCATTCCACCGTATTATTTGTTCTCCCACGTCGATCGATGTCTATTCGTTTTATATGGTGCATTTTCTGTTTCTAATCATTTGTCTTATGTGTGATTAAACAGGACCTACTATTCTCATTTCATACGTAATTTTTTATTACCCTATTTTCTTCGCTATCTATTTTTATTTCTGTTTTTTTTCTTTTACACTATCGGTTGCCAGCCGGCGTCTTTAAGTCGCATCGGTCCGGTACATTTCATTCACTTTTTTCCTCCACACGTAATCATTTTTTCTTTATTAGGTTTATGTTTTTTTTTCCTATGGAGTAGCAAGGTCTTTTTTCCTGTAGAAATTTATGTAATTTTTAGAACATCTGTGCGATTCTTCTTTATCTTTTGTTCGTTCATATGCGGATTTTACGAGTTAACTGCTTATTATCGATTTTCTGTTGTAGATCGAAGATCATCTGTGGTGTGTATGCGTACATTTGTGAGATTGGATGAGATTTGTGCGGATATTTTTTTTCTTAGTCAAACATTCGTCTAATCGTGTAAATGAATTGTTTTCACCACTAGTTTTCGTCTACGACAACCGTGAACATCTTAGCGGTCATGTTGCTATTATTACCAGCACACTTGGATGGCCAGTTGTGCGGGCCTCAGCATGATTTCTGTTTGCTCGGAGTTTTGCTGGTCTAGCCATCGTTGTTCCCGGGAGACCCGAAGTCAGCCTGGCTAAAATCTGCCCCAGGACGTCACCACCACAGGCAGTCGCTGGCCTTTGTGGATCGGGAGAGATTTGCCACCATGCAACAAGCTTCGTACCAGGACGGTGGTGGATCCTGCTATTGGTTTACTCTTAGCTAGGCTTCCTGATGGAAACGACAGACCCCGTTTCTGATTGGGACATCCTGCCGGGGGTGGGGGGACGAATCCTCCCGTTGTACATCGCAGCCCCACACTCAGAAACACATATATGTATATCTTAAATGTGGAAAATATGTGTAAAGTATTTACTGAGATACCGAGTCGTTTAAAAACTGGTAAAACGAGGAAAAGTTATTGTTGTCTATACGGGTTTAACCGATGAAGGAATGGAACCACTCAAAATCTGGCCTGCGTTTAAAATAGCGCGTGCAATTTCCAATGAGGAACGTCTGTTAAACCTACTCTCCCGTTCGTAAGTAATATACGTGAAGACAATTCTAGCTGCATCTATTGATGGTCCAATTATGTCTTTCCATTATTTACCAGTCGATATTTCTAAGAGTGTGTATCAAACTATTGGCTAATTTTTATTACAGGCAGTTGTACCAAAGAATTACCGCATGAAAACCGTACACATCAACATTACGACAACAAGATTCCCTTCCCGTCGTTGATCATTTTGTTCACGCCGAACAGCTGAAAAGATTCAATAGCGAGAAAATAGTTAACGATGGTGCTTCTTGATAGCACATACATTCACCGAAAAGTTCTGGGTGGTGGGAGCAACTTTGGTGATGTTTGACAGGTGTTCGATTTCAACTTCCGACATCAGTAGGGAGTGGGTTCAGCTTGATGAACGATCGAAGGTGATTGCATGAATAATAATCATAACATATGAGCCAACTACAAAAGTAAATATCAAACTAATCTCTATTGATTAGTGAGAAGAAATTCGCCTAATTTAATAGAAAAATCTGAAAGACTGAGAAAAGGGGCAAGAGAATCAATGGTGCGCCTAGGTTATGAGTTAGAGTAGTCCTGCAACACAGGTATTGGGATGCTTCAATTTCGCCTCGGTTTAACCCACTACGTTATCCTCCCGGGGTATGCAAATTAGTGGTGGATTCGAGGCTGCCGACTGATGTGGTTAATGATGATTATGATTATGATTATGATGATGATATTGATGATAAAGTTATAGCAAAGCTTCTCATAGAATGCAGGGTGACGCTTGAGTAGAATTGTGAAGAAGACAAAGTTCTTGAGTGATAATCGTGCCCACACACAAGTTCGAAACCTTCTGCTATTGAAGGATTCGAAACCACGCATGTAGAATACTGAATATTTCCACAGAACCAAACAATCCCTATAATAATGTTAGCTTTTTTACTAACTTTTATTTACTGCCTGCTAGATTTTTCACCGCGGGATAACCACAATGATTCTGAGATATTTGCAAAACTCTGGATGGCAAGTGTCTGAGGTGTGGAACAAACGCGCTATTACCTTTTTCGGGGGGAGGGGGAGGGTAACGCGTTCACCACCACACATGCGCTTCCCTCTCCTTCGTTTCACCTTTCTCTTAGCTAGTTTTCCTTTCTACTAGTGCCATCAGTAGTCACCCGTCAACGGGATTGATCTGTGGAGCCCATATCGGCATTGACCCAGTCAAGCTGAGGCTGCCTTCGAAATCACAATGCTACCTTTTTTCTACCTATTTTATTTAACGCCTACTAAAATTTTCACTGCAGGGTATCCCTATCATAGTTTTACGTAATTCTGTATTCTTTAGGGTACTTTTAGCGTAGTGGTTAGAGTGCCATGAATACAAACACAGTGCTTAGTTCGGTCGCCTTACCTGAGCTCACTATGTCTTTCATTCCTCCGTCGTTGATAAGTTGGTATCATACTTGTCCAAGATGGTTAAAAACACCGGTTTTATACATCAGTTCATCACCGAAAGTCATTGTAAATGTCAGATATGCATGCAATCACCTTCATACGATGCTTAATGAAGTCGAATGCATGGTGCATGCCTAAAAGGATTGATCAACGCCGAGAACTTTATCTTCTTTATGATTTTGTTACAGCCACTGCCAAACGCTTTTACTTATAACGAGGACGCAAGACTATGGGGTGATTTCACAGCATGCAGTAACGAACGTGCAACAAAATCAGACCAATATAGAACCTTTTCGGGAGCAGTAATAAATCTTATTGTCTCTGGCATTAACTCCACCACTTCAGAGGATATAAGGATCGCTATTTGTCAAAAAATTTCATCTAATATTCTGTCTTCTGAGAGAGCGATGTATGACATTATATCGTTTTCCTTTTGGTACTTAAGTTCGCAAATTCCTGAAGATACTTTCATATTGTTTGCATTCTTTTTTACTTACTCTGTGTACCATAGTTTCCAGGATCAACTTTCTATTAACCCCGTTACTGGATTATAAATGCGTCGTTCCCTTTCTTAGTAATCGCGGGGTTGTTATACGGCACACGTTTACTTCCGCACAAGAATATATACAACACAACAGTAGTTAACGTTTCGACAGTATCGCCTTCTTTAGAATCTGGAAGAAATTCAATGCGTTTTTCCTCATTTTTCAGTGCCAAGGAAAAATAAAAGAAATTAAAGCGACTGAGCACTTAAAGCAAGGAATAGCAGTAGTACTGAAGCTGCAAAAGTCAAAAAGAGAAAAAAACACGAAGACTGAATTGTTTACCTTTTAGTCCAAATTTTTCTTCAGTCATAGTTGCGTAAAATTTCCAACGGCTTACACTTCAATAACGTGAATAACGTTCAGCCAATAAATTGTGGAAGAATAAAGATGTTCTAGGAAAGAAGGTGATGGCTACTGTATATGGTTACCGATCCGATCAGAATTTGAGTCGTAACAACTTTCTTCACCATCCTTCTAGCTGCATTGATTAGTTATCTTAAAAAAAATCATACCAAAACCTATGTCTATTGAAGAACCTGTTAACCACTGTATTACACTAGCCCTATTTACCTTCTAATGCCAATATTTTGGCTTTCAAAATGTTAACAATCACTATAAAACTCCAGTGAGTCGCTCGGTCGCTGCATGATATGATATTTTACAAAAGAAACGAAATTGAAAGCCAGAGAAGTCAAATACTCACCATCACTCTTTCCAAAAGACTGGAAATGAATGTTGTAACCATTGGGATGAGCCGTTAGTACAACGAATAGCGTTTCTACAACTTTGTTTTTTTTTCGCTCCAAATAAAGAGATTAGAGAAATGAAATGTTTCTACCCACTTTTTTTCTTTTATAACAAAGCAAAAGACGAACTAAACCAACAGTTCTGTCTGAACTTCGGATAGTGGACAGGTTCGTTGTCAAGAATGCTTTCGGAAGATTTTCCTCTTTTAGAGATTTATTTTCCCTGGAATCCCGAAAAAGCCTTGCTAGAGCATTTTCATCTCTTTACAAAGACTTATGGTCTAGATTATAGGACTCCATTTTAAGCTTTAAACAAGATGAGATAAGCAAAAAAACACCCTTAAAGAGGGCAAAATACATCGAGACGTTGTCGTCATGTTCGAGATTAGCACAGTAGGAGTTCCAACGGGCTAATCAATGCAGCTAGAAGGATGGTGAAGAAAGTTGTTACGACTCAAATTCTGATCGGATCGGTAACCATATACAGTAGCCATCACCTTCTTTCCTAGAACATCTTTGTTCTTCCACAATTTATTGGCTGAACGATCACGTTATTGAAGTGTAAGCCGTTGGAAATTTTACGCAACCATGACTGAAGAAAAATTTGGACTAAAAGGTAAACAATTCAGTCTTCGTGTTTTTTTCTCTTTTTGACTTTTGCAGCCTCAGTACATCTGCTATTCTTTGCTTTAAGTGCTCAGTCACTTTAATTTCTTTCAATTTTTCCTTGTCATTTAAGCACTTCTGTACATAGAACTTTGCATGCTACATGCTCAGATTTTGTGTACTTGATAGTCTTTTAACCCAATTACTAGTTTTTACCAAATATCGCTTTAAGTAGCCTCATTCCTGCGCATCTGAAGGGTGTGTATATTTTAAGCGTTCTTTTTTTCATCAGTAATTGATTAGGATTTTTAAAAAATTGGAGAATGGACGATAAGGCCGGCACTTTTTTTTGTTTCGATGGGACAACGACAAGCTGCTGTGGAACATCGACTCTGATCAACTCGGTTCTGAAAAAGACGAAGGCATCGAAACGTTAAACGAGTAAACTTTCCTTTATCGACTTTGTACAAGGATAACCAAAGAACATTGGTATGGCAGCAGATATGGAATGTTATGCTATCTACTCTTGTTTTTAATTACAAAATTATGCTGAAGAGTTCTGGCGCTACGATATCACCTTATCGGACTTCTCTTTTCAAAGTATTGTTGGTCTTATGGTTAGGTGGTCAAAAAAATGTTTTAAAACATTCAAGATCATTTTCAATATTAAGGTTGTTCGCTAACGGTGAGGAAGTATTAGGAAATGCAGATGGTGGAACAATGTGGAAAGCAGTGCAGATGCGAGGAACAAGATGGGTGGACGGAAAAACGTTCTTTTCGTTTAAATTAAAGTAGAAGTTGCAGTTAACCTTTTCTATCGACCCTGTAGAAGCCTCACCTAATCCACTTCTCGTCGACGGTTTGCTAGTCAACGTGTTCATATTCGCTTATAGTTATGGCTAACACTAAGGACGCTTTTCCCATCCTTTGCAGTCCTACTTTGGAGCATCACACCTTTCTTCCCATGGTCTTTCTTCATTGCTCGTTCACGCTCAGCGTTTCAGCTCAAGAGCTTCTGAAGATGACATTATCTCATGCATTTTGTGGTCTTTCGTATGAGCATCATTATGAAGATACTGAACCAATCGATGGAGTTGTTCGGACAATGATAATATAGATCCGGGTAGAAATTTGGTAAAATTTTGTGATTTGCAATGGTCGTAAAATCTGTACTATTTTTCCACGTGTCCAAATAATTATGGAATAAACAGTGATTAGTACGACGTGCCGCCTGCAAGCCTCCAATCTTACTCGGTTCGGCAAATTGGTAGCAGACAATTCTGGAAAAAAATCTCTTCGATACACAAAGCTGTTGGGCGAGTGTGGTGCAGTGGTCGTAGATTCCCTTCAACACACACGTGGAATCGATCTCTGCGCCCATGGCCCACCAAGCTTTCCATCCCTCCGGAGTCGGCAAATTGGTACCAGACTTGTCTGGAAGGACGGCAGCACTGGCTCGATTCATTGGCAGGCCACCGCGAGTCATTATGAAGGCCAGATATGCATTCAATCACCTCCAATTTTTACACAAATTTGGTGATTCTCCGTAGTGATGGTCTTGGAATGCTCTAGGAATGTTATCTCAGCGTTCTACGAATTTCAGACTGAAATTTGTTAGCACTCACCGACTTTTATGAAGAAGTCAAAGACCACACGGGGCAGCCAAATCCGAATCCTTTCGTGTGTGGCGAATGGAAAAGACAAATCGAACGGAAAATGAGCTGAGATCCGTAGAACATGTGAGGATTGGTCATATAAAAACTCAGTGGCTATAGAGTACACATCAAAATCTTTGTGATGTGCTCAATGATTCTTCTTGAAACTAAGGAATTGGTCGATTTTAGGTAGAGCTTCAGACCGTGAAATGCTTGCGGTTATGTTTAAAGCTTTATTAAATCATCTCGTCTACAACTTCATGAATATGTACCTTTAGAAATAACAATCACAGAACATACCTTAAGTGCTCACTTTAGCGATAGGAAATCTCGTAGGTATAATTTATAGATCTCAACCACAATTACGTAAAAAACATAAAACGAACTATTTCCGTTTTTCTTCTCGGATTTGAAATGCAAAATGATCTCAGGAGAACCTAGTGACTCATGAATGAATCATAAATCATGAATTAATGAATCATTCGAACCGAGTTCCTTCGAATCTTTGAAAATGCGGACAAATTCTAAATCAATCTTTCATTCTACAGCATTCTCGAAGCACGTATTCTCGACGTGTCTATGATGATCTCAAAATCAATGTGGAATAATTTTACAAATCGTATTTACCAGTCATAAGAGTTCACAAATTACTGTACCCATGCCGCAATTATAAAAACTGATCAGACGAAAATGAATGCGACAAACTGGTAGGAATACTGTAATTTCAATAATAGAATGAATTTTTATGACAGATCGTTTTTCTCCGTAATCCATGTCCTCACGGACGCTACAATAGTGGTTGTAAGGCAGAGCTTACCAGCTAACCAAGTGCGCCCAACGACATTGTGACTACAGTTATCCACAGCGAAATCGTTGATACGATAGCAGTGTTCGGTAAGGTTCGATAAGTCTCTTCAGCACAAAGACGGTTTGATGAAGTATTGAATGAAAATCGCCGATCATTTGTCAACAACGGAGGCAGTTCGATAACGACACAACGCCGGACATCGTAGAGTTCATTCGCGACGAGACCACTGATAGTTAGAGTCTCCTTTTTGCCAGCCTGGATTGCTAACTATTCTGTTTACTAACCTTTTTTATTTTGTTTTTTTTGTTTTACAGCATTATGTATTTCGGAAATTTTTTATAAGGAAAATAGACTTTTTTTAAACATTCCGAAGCAATACAAGACCGATCTGACTTTTCAAGCTTATTTACTTGAAACTTGTATAATTTGTTGGGGTTTGATATATTAAAGTGAATAATTTCATGCCTAAGCATAAAAAAAACTGTTTATTTGTAAACAGAGTGAGCGAATTATGCTCGAGGTACCCAACACTCCTTTAAACAATTTCTTGAAGAAAAGCAATTGGAAGATATTTAAAAAACGTTGACAAAGTTGCAACACTTATTTTGTAAAATCACAAAATAACTGCGCTGATCGACTTTTTTCCTAATAACCAATCACAGTTTCTGTCTTGAAGCGCGCCTATTGGTTGCGACAAAAACTGACCAATAGGAGCAGGCAAACGATTTTTCAATATTTAACAAGTTTTCTGTATCAATTTGATATATGTGGCGATCTTCTATGTATTGGACATCGAAAAACGCTTCTGAGCAGAAGCAACCTCTGTATCGCTTCATTCATCATGAAATTTGTACAAAACAGTGGCCACAACGCATGAAGTTTCTAGGTCAAACCTTCAAAATTCACTGGAAAAAACAGTTTCTCACCGATACGGGAATGATCTTTTGGTCCACAAGCTCACCATTACGTCGAAGTCTAGTTGTCAATTCGACTTTTGACGAATTCTCGAATGGGAAACGTTTACCGGTCTGAAATGGCCAAAGATTTCCATGAAAGAAAATTTTGAATATATATATATATATATATATTGACTGCTAATTGATCTTCTCGATGATATTGCTAAAAAAATAGTTGCTAAAATAATATTCGATCAAACATTCGAAAAATCGTTCGAATATTCGCAAGTTCGATTACATTGCAATCCAAGTGTTTTTAAATGCAGGCTTCTTTTAGCCGAATAGGATTTTCTTATAAAGGAAATATGTCTACGAAAGAAAAGCTGCATCGGTGGCCAAATAAGTATTTTCGAAGAAAAAAAACCAATTCGACATTCGATAGTCCACGAACACTCAAATAACAGTCGAATAGAAAAGATATTCGAATAAACTTGAATAAAATTAACCTGAAACCAGTAGTAAATATTAGAATTCGAAGCTATTGGTGATGAGCCAACAATATACAGATCTGAACAAGCCACTGTCAAGGCAGAATTGCACAAGATGACAAGCCTAAATGAATCGTTGTATTCGTAAACGCGGTCTGACTGGATGAAATGTTGACGAGAGAGTCCTTAAAATTGTGACGAAGAAACCAAAATCAATAAGTATGGGGAAAAGTGTAAAGTACCTAAAAAAGAATATTTTGATGAAAAATAGGATTTCATTGAAAGTAACTCTCTAAACTTTTCGCAAATGCTAATCATTTTTGCTCTTTGTTCCTTTTATTAGCGCTTTTTCCAGCTTCATCAATGTATTCAGTAAAATTAAATACTATATGGTATATGCCCAATCATACTCTCGCTAGTTTCCCACGTCTTCGTGGGTTGCCGGATGCCGAACTGTGATGTGTTGCGAACGGTTAATCTCCTCAACTGGGTCTCCCAGGCTAAGAAGCAGTTCGACATTTCCATCCGTGGAGCCAGCTAAAAGCGAACTAGTACGAGAAGCCATTGCCATGCTGGCAATAGCCTAGTCACCTGCTGTGAAGTAGTGAGGAATTCGGAAATTCTCATGCAGAAAATCGTGCACAACCAAAAATTTACTGGAGGAATGGAAATTTGCTGGGGTCTAAGCGAATCTACATGGTTCGTGAAGGCGAATATTTCAAACATTGAAATAGTTGTGTGAAGAAATCTACAGACTTTCGGCAACAAGTTAGTTCCTTCACTCTACCAAAATGAGGCGCTGATATTCTAGAGTTCATAGGACTCCCTTTTTCATATTTTCTTCATATAGACTGGTCGTCGAGTAATGAAGCAACTGAGCAACAGGATTTCTTCCAGTAGACGACATATTTAGACAAATGGTACAGGCAAAATCTTTAAACTCATCAAACAACTCTTTTCAGAGGAAAGGGGTATAAGGGAAATCAAGAAAAGAAAAATGCTAAGGTCTACAAGGAAATGGAGCTGTTTTGGAACTAGTGTGTTAAAAGGTGAAACAGAAATGAAAACAAGAAAACTAATAAAAAACTCAAACCTGCACATCTGGCAGCCATCGCTCACTTCGTAGCAAATCACGTACCAATTAGGAATCGACAGTGCGCCTGAGAGTCGAAGTTTAACTTACTTTTTCGGTTGACAATATTAAAAATTATCATGTAGTAAGAACGATTAATACTATTTATCACTACATGCAGCGTGGGACACGCGTGGCTCATTGGTTAGCGGGAACTCCAGTACAGAGATGGTCTTTCTTTCAATCTTGCGACCTGGACGAACAAAATCCTTATCCCTCTGCAGTAGACAAATTAATACCGGGCTTCTCAAGCAGGATTGGAGAACTAATTCGATAAATCGGTAGATTATTGCAAATCATTGTCTAGGCCAGATTTGTATTCAATCACCGATGACGATGATTGATAAAGCCAAATCCATGCCGCATTCCTAAATAGGTAGTTAAACACGGAAAGCTTTACGCTTTGTACCTTCAGTGTTCATCCTGCTACGTTTGTTGATTCACTTCTTAATTTTTTATTTTCTTCTAGGTCTGACGGATTTCTTGGGTGGTTTCTATCGAGTAGGGCAAAATGAGTTAAATAAAGCAATGAACTGCCGTGAGGAATGTTGAGGAATTGTCCGTTACTGTAAGTGCACTGAACACCACGCCTCTCATCCACTCTACCAGTAACTGGCCCCGACCGATCAGAGCACATCGACAACTGAAAAGGTACTTTTCCAGAACATGAATCCATTTACTAAGAATATTAAAGCCGATGTTTGAGAATGAAAAGGTGAAAATAAGAAGAAAAAAAACAACTCTTTCATGCAAGGGAAAATAAAAAGGGCTAAGAACCATTAAAGTAAGTAAGGAATATAAAAGTGAATATCAACGAGATTTGAAAATAAACGACAATACGATAAATAGTCCACAAGATCGACTTTCTATTAACCTCGGCATTGGATTATAAATCTGTTGTTCTCATTTTTCCAGCAATCGCGGGGTTGTTATTCAGCACACCTTTACATCCTTACAAATACAACACATGCAGCACAACGGTAGCTGACGTTTCAGCAGTATCGCCTTCTTCAGAGCCTGGAAAGGTGCACTAATATGTAATTTACTAGTTCAAACGCTTCAATAACGCAAACAGAAAGATGGAAGTCTGAACGATGATTAAACGATCACCGGCTTCTCGAAAAACCAACCGCTTTAATCTGTTTTCCACCGAGGAAGAACAGCCGCTTAGAATCACATATGGTTGACTGCTGCACCACCCCACATCAAAAATCAGTTCTGAAATACGGGGCTAGATCTCGCGTTATCTCAGGGCATTCTTCCCTGTTGTTCATTCTCAGACTTTTGGAATTTATCCACGTTGGTGTTTTAGTCTTCCGTGCGATGATAGCGACTTTTACATCAAAATCTTCTCCGCTATGTTTTTGTATCCTATGCATGCCTAGTGGCGTGGTTTGTTTTGATTTCGGTTTGCCATCTAGGTGTTCTTTTATACGGATACATAAAAGTCTACCCGTTCCGCCGATATATTCGTTTCCGCAAGTACTACAAGAAATCAGGCATATCGTACTTGAACTCATGCAGTCCCCGTCTCTGCCGTAAGGGCAAATTACGCAATTTGGGGTTTCACATAGACAGTCATACAGGCGGTTACGAACTAGCTGACGACGTAGAGTATCCAATGGTATTTCAACTATCGCTACCGATTCCTCTAAATCTGCCCTTCTTAAGCATCGCTTTATCGCTACACTTATTTCATCGCTAATGAAGGGCAAGATAAACGGGATTTTGTTCCGGCAAAACCCTTCGTTTTGGGGCGTCGCTCTCCTTCCAAACTTATCCGGTGGGGTTACTATTTCGTAGCCACTGGAGATGGCTATTTTCCGAGCCAAGTTTCGCGATTTTCCCCTTAGTTTCCTACTTGTACACACAGAGGTAGCTGTTCGAAACATGTTTCTCACGAGCGCCCTCTTTGTGTGTGAAGAGTGGGAAGAAA